>PISW01015076.1:0-18378 GCA_004023785.1 Mungos mungo | reverse complement strand
GGGTCACGCGGCCGGGCTGTGGCCACCGCCGCGGGCACCCCGGGACCGCGCGTGACGTCACTTGCTCCTCCTGCGCCCCCGCGGGGGCGCTGGCACAGGTGGGGTCCCTAGGGATCCGAGAGCCAGTGCCCCCGTCCTAGACCCAACCCTGCCAGCCGCCCGCCCCTCCCGGTACGTGCTCTCGGGGCGTCAGCGTGGCGAGGGGTCCACATCCCCGGCTGCCCACCGGAGAGCGTCTGGGCAGACCCGAGATGCGCCCGCCAGCACTGCGTTCTGGCCTGGCTGGGGAGCCGGATGGAGGCGGGGAGCGTCCTGGGGCCTCTTCACCTGTTTGCGCCCCCTCCTCCACCCCACCCAGAACTGGTCCTGTCTCAGCTGGGCGAGAAGCACTTCGTCCACGTGTGATTACGTGGAGTAGATGCCACCTGCGCACATGAGCGCTCACACACGCCACCCCAACCGGGGGTCAGCAGTCCCCACGCTGGCGCGGGGGCCGTGGCCGCTGTGGGCGCGCTACGGGCCAAGGTGCGTCCCTGCCCCAGAGCCAGGGGCCGGCCCCAAAGAGGGTGACTCAGCGTACTGGTTTGCTTGGGCTTTTTCCACTTTGAGTGCTGCAAGTCCACTGTTGGGAAAGCTGCTTTCTCCATTTGGAGCCCAACGCCTTGGGCCGGCCTTTTCATGATGGCAGGTGGGCTGTGGGTTGTGCTGCATATGAGGGATACCAGCGGCATCAGAAAGAGGGGAGTGATTGCCCTTCAGGCAAATGGTCCAGTGGTCTGTGCTCCTGCCTGCTCTGCCAACTAACATCCTCAACCTCCTGTGTGCAGGGCTCTCCTAAGCCACAGAAGGAGGGGCCTATGTTGAATGCCCAGGCTAGGCTCACACGTCAGGCCAAGTCTGGAGAGCCGCCTTGTAGTGGGTGTGGCATAGAACTGTACCCTTTCATTCCCACTCCACATTGTGATGATTCTGTTTGCCTGACAAGGACCATGTAACAATGACCTCTAAGTGCTTTACTCTGCTCAAACTGGATAAACATTCCTACCATGACTTCATAAAATTTTTTCCATTTCGCTCTCACCAGAGCCCTGGGAGGTAGGTATTAACATCCTTATTTGACTCATGAGGCTCACAGAGGTGAAAGGACAAGTTCAGAAGCATGCACTTGATTGCAGGTGGAATTGAAATTAGATTCTAAATTGGTCCCCATAGCCTTTGACTAGACTTGGGACTATTTCTATTCTGGTTATTTCATCCACATTAGAATTTACTTTTCTTACTTCTGTCCACTCATAGTCCTTGTGAGGGGGAAAGATCCTCTTCATATTTACTAGAGAGAGAATTGGCTCAACTTTAGATTTGTAGGTTTCCTCTATTCAATCATGTGGGAAAATGACAAAATTGTGAAAAATTGTTTTCCTCCAAAAGTGGTGATTCCCTTTCCATGGCATATGGAATGGGACTACTCAGGGGTGGTTTGAAAGTCTACCATCTATCTTTTTTTTTTCTTAAAAACATCTATGAAGTTACTCAAAATCCATGTTTCTTATAAAATACTTGTTCGCAAATTTCCAAATCAGCTTTTGGTGATCCTAGGATGGCAATGAAATAGCATACTTTTCTGGAAGACTACATACAGTTCCCAGTTTTGCCACTCAGAGGACTTAACCATCTGCTCAACTTACAGAGCCAGAAATGAGTCTCGGTGAAGGGACACAACCATGCCAAAGTGACACAATGAGTAAATGGCAAAGTTATGAGACATCAAGGGGAGATACAAAGGCATATCTAAGGTAACAGGGAGCATCCAAAATGTCTCTGGGAAAAGGCATGTAAAGGTCCCAGCCAGGTGCAATGGAGCAGGTGTGTGGATATCCTGAATATCAGGAAAGAGTGATTTGGAGACAGTAGGCTTGAAGTGATAGATTTTAATATGCTGTGTTTGAAAGTTTTTGAACTCTTTTATAATTGGAGTTAACCTTTCCTCTGGTTTTAGGGCCTCCTTGACTCTGTGCTCAAAAGATGATAAAGAATAATGTCTCTTCCATTCAAATAGAAGACCTCTGAAGCCAGTAAAAATGTATTATTTGCTTTTATGTTTCCATTGCCTTGCATGGTACTAGCACAAAGGCACTAAAATTGAGGAACTGATAGAAAAATTCCACTTATAAAGTGGAAAGTGTAATAGAGCATGAAGGAGGCCACCTCCGCTGGAGTGGCTTTCTCCTAGCTTAGACCAGTAGTCTCATGGTTACCTAGGGGAATAATTCCTGAGCCCTATCTCTGGGGAGTCTGATCTGCTGGCTCTGAGACAGACTGGGATTTCTTTTTTTTTTGAGGAACCTCCACACTGTTTTCCAGAGTGGCTGCACCAGTTTACATTCCCACCAACAGTGTAGGAGGGTGCCCATCTCTCCACATCCTCGCCAGCATCTATAGTCTCTTGATTTGTTCATTTTAGCCACTCTGACTGGTGTGAGGTGGTATCTCAGTGTGGTTTTGATTTGTGTTTCCCTGATGCTGAGTGACGCTGAGCATTGTTTCATGTGCCTGTTGGCCATCTGGATGTCCTCTTTGGAGAAGTGTCTGTTCATGTCTTCTGCCCATTTCTTCACTGGGTTATTTGTTTTTCAGGTGTGGAGTTTGGTGAGTTCCTTGTGGATTTTGGATGTTCATAGCAGCACTGTCAACAATAGTCAAATCATGGAAAGACCCTAAATGTCCATCACCTGATGAATGGATCAAGAAGATGTGGTTTATATACACGGTGGAGCACTACATGGCAATGAGAAAGAATGAAATCTGGCCATTTGTAGCAAAGTGGATGAACCTCAAGGGTGTCATGCTAAGCGAAATAAGTCAGACGGAGAAGGACAGATACCATATGTTTGCTCTCATAGGTCTAACAGGAGAAACCTAACAGAGGGCCATAGGGAGGGGAAGGGGGAAAGAGAGTTGGGGAGAGAGAATGACACAAAACCTGAGAGACTATTGAATACTGAAAACCAATCGAGGGTTGAAGGAGGGGGTGAAGAGGTGGTGATGATGGAGGAGGGCACTTGTGGGGAAGAGCACTGGGTGTTGTATGGAAACCAATTTGACAATAAACGATTTAAAAGAAAAAGAAAAAAGAAAACAAACTGAAAGTCTAAAAAAAAAAAGATGTGGCTTATATATACAATGGAGTACTACATGACAGTGAGAAAGAATGAAATATGGCCATTAGTGGCAACATGGATGGAACTCGAGGGTGTTATGCTAAGTGAAATAAGTCAGTCAGAGAAGGACAGATATCAAATGTTTCCACTCATATGTGGGTCTTGAGAAACTTCCCCCTGAACCAAAACTTGCTGTTAAAAATAAAGTTTATTAATTACAAAATAATGCAAAATTATGGATGCATACCTTTTTTATAATTATGTCTGCAATGAATGACCTTAATTGCAAACAAGAGCACGTTGTGATACACTGGGGGTTAGGATTTCACCATATGAATTTGGGGAGGGCAAAGGGGGGAAGGAAAGGGGGAAGGAAAGGGGGAAAAAGTTACAAACAGAAAGGGAGGTAAGCAAACCATAAAAGACTCTTAAATACAGAGAACAAGCTGAGGGTTGATGGGAGGGTGGGGAAGAGGGGAAAGTGAGTGATGGGCATTGAGGAGAGCATTTGTTGGGATGAGCACTGGATGTTATATGGAAGCCAATTTGACAATAAATTATATTTTAAAAATTGACACATTCAAAAAAATAAAAATAAAAATAAAATACTGCCAATGAAATTAACGTCTTTGCATACTCCTTCCCAATATTCTCTTGCTTTCTGTCCCATAGAGGGAAGCACTGTTCTGCATTTACACTTCTTTGTATTTCCACTGCAAATAAATTTATCTTAAGCAACTAGAAGTATCGTGTTCCCATGTTTTAAACTTTGTATAAATGGTATCATATTCTCAGTATTAATCCATCTAGCTAACTAATCATTGTTTATGAGAATCACCATTTTGATATAGTTCATCATTGATTTAGTTCATCAATTTTCACTTCTGTATAATATTCCACTGTGGGAGTGTATGTACGCGTGTGTGTGTGTACAAATATGTATTTATAAGTTTTCACACTGATAGATATTTGAGCTGTTTCTCATTTTTAGCTATCACAAATAATGCTGCTCTAAAATATTCTCGGAGAGTTTCACTAGGGTATGTACCTAGCCATGGCATTGCTGGGTCAAAGACTATTTTTAGTTTTAAGATACATTGTGAAATTTTTCTTCAGTTTGCTGTACCAATTTATACCTCGCTCAATATCCACATCATCACCAACATCTAATGTTATGTGACTTGTATGTTGCCAATTTAGAGGGATGTCAATTGTTATTTCTTATGTTTTTACTTTGAATTTCTCTGATTATAAATGACGTTTAATACCTTAGTTAGGGGTCCATTTCTGATTCCTTTTGTTTGAAATTCTTACTAATCTTTCCCATTACTTTATTGGAAGTTTCTCATCTTTTATGCTTCATGGGATTTCTTTGCATAATCTGGAAACTTTTTCCATTTAGGTTACTTTTGCTGGTAACCAACTGGTAACCAATTACCCAAGCATACTGCCTTACAACAACCATTTTATTCTGCACACAGTTTTGTGAGTTAGGAACTAGGGGAAAGTTTAGGTGGGCAGTTATCTCTTAGGGTTTTCACATGATTGAAGATACGAGCTGGGAATTTAATGATATGAAGGCTTAACTGTGCTGGGAACCCAAGATGGCTCATTCACATGGCTGACATTGAGTCATATTTTTGGTATTCACAGCCAATAACATTCTAATGTTTATACATCCTCAGATTACAATAGCTCCTCTAAATTACCATTCTTGGGTTAATGAAGTTTTGGTGTAGACTATAAGAAATTTCTGTGGCAGAATGTGTGGATAGACAGAAATTACTCCCCTTAATTTTTTAAGATTGTTGTGTGTTGGATTGTGTCCTCCCCAAATTCATATGGTGAAATCCTAACCCCCAGTGTATCACAACGTGCTCTTGTTTGCAATTAAGGTCATTCATTGCAGACATAATTATAAAAAAGGTATGCATCCATAATTTTGCATTATTTTGTAATTAATAAACTTTATTTTTAACAGCAAGTTTTGGTTCACAGCAAAATTGAATGGGAGATATAAAAATGTCCCATATACTCATTACTCCACCCTACACACACAACCCTTTATGCTATTGACATTTCACAATATAGTGATACATTTATTACAATTACTCAACTATTTTACATTAAGGTTTATTCTTGGTGTTGTGCATCCTCTGGGTTTTGACAAATGTATAATGACATATAATTATATATAAATATATATTTATAATATTATAAAAAGTGGCTTCACTTTTTATAATAAAATTTATTTATATATTTATATAATGACTTATATCACTATATATAAATATATATTTATAATACTATAAAAAGTGGTTTCAGTGCCTTAAAAATCCTCTGCATTCTGCCCATTCATCCTTTTCCCCGAACTAAACCCTGGGAATCGCTGATCTTTTTACTGTCTCCACAGTTTTACTTTTTGCAGAGTGTCATGTAGCTGGAATTATATAGTATATATCCCTTTCAGATTGACTTCTAGCTAGTAAACATGCATTTAAGATTCATCTATGTCTTTTCATGACTTGATATCTCATTTCTTTTTAATGCTAAATAGTATTCCATTGTCTGGATGCACCATAGTTTATCCATTCAGCTACTGAAAGACATCATGTTGTTTCCAAGTTTTGGCAATTATTAATAAAGCTGCTATAAGCATTCATGTGCAAGTTTTTGTATAAACATAAATTTTCAGCTCTTTGGGGTAAATACCAAGGAGCAAAATAGCTAGATCATATGGTAAGAGTCAGCTTAGTTTTGTGATATACCTGCAAACTGTCTTCCAAAGTGGCCTTGCAATTTTACATTTCCTTTTTGTTTGTTTGTTTGTGGGGTTTTTTTTTGATGTCTAAATTTTATTTTATTTTTTTCCATAATATTTTATTGTCAAATTGTTTTCCATACAATACCCAGTGCACAATCTTACATTTCCACCAGCAATGAATGAGAATTCCTGTTGCTCCACCTTCTCACTAGCATTTTATGTTGTCAGTGTTCCAGAATTTGGCCATTCTAAGGTGTGTAGTGGTACCTTACTGTTTTAATTTGAATTTCCATAGTGATATCTCATTGTTTTAATTTGCATTTCCCTAATGACATATGATGTGAACTATAATTTCATGTGCTTACTTGCCAATCTATATGTTTTCTTCAGTGAAGTGTATTCTCAGGTCTTCTGCCCATTTTTCAATACGGTTTTTGGTTTTTCTTATTTCTGAGTTTCAAATGCTCTTTATATATTTTGCACAATAATCCTTTATCAAGGATTTTGCAAATATTTTCTCCCAGCGTGTGGCTTGTCTTCTCACTCCCTTGATATTGTCTTTCACAGAATTTTAAAATTTTAATGAAGTCCAGCTTGTCAATTATTTCTTTCATGAATTGTGCCTTTGGTATCATATCTAAAAAGTCATTGCCATACCCAAGAGCATCTAGGCTTTATCCTGTGTTATCTTCCAGGAGTTTTATTGTTTTGTGTTTTACATTTAAGTCTATAGTTCATTTTGAGTTTATTTTTGTGAAGTTTAAAAGTCTATCTCTAAATTCTTTTTTATTTTTTTGCATGTGGATGTCCAGCTCTTCCAGCACCATTTGTCTAAAAGTCAATCTTTGCTCCTTTGTGAAAGATCAGTTGACTATATTGATCTATTTATGAGGTCTCTATTCTGTTCCATTAATCTGTTTGTCTATTGTTTTCCCAATACCACATCCTCTTGATTACCCTAGGTTTATAGTAAGTCTTAAGGTTGGGCGTCCCTGTGTGGCTCAGTCAGTTGAGCATCTGACTTTGGCTCAGGTCATGATCTCACAGTTCATGAATTAAAGCCCCGCTTTGGGTTCTGTGCTGACAGCTCAGAGCCTTGAGACTGCTTCTGATTCTGTGTCTCCCTCTCTTTCTGACCCTCCCCTGCTCGTGCTGTCTCCCTCTCTCTCTCTTTCTCTCTCTCTCTCTCTCAATAATAAATAAAACATTAAAAAAAATTCAGAGTTGGGTAGTGTCAGCCCTCCAAATTTGTTCCCTTTCAATCCTGAACTGGATATTCTGGGTTTTTTAAAAAAACTTTTAATGTTTCTTCATTTTGAGAGACAGAGAGAGACAGAGCATGAGTGGGGAGGGGCAGAGAAAGGGGGGGGGAGACACAGAATATGAAGCAGGCTCCAGGCTCTGAGCTGTCAGCACAGAGCCTGATGCAGGGATGGAACCCATGGACTGGGAGATCATGATCTGAGCCGAAGTCAGATGCTTAACCAACAGAGCCACCCAGGTGCCCCTATTCTGGGTCTTTTTGCCTCTCCATGTAAACTTTAGAATCAGTTAATATCCACACAATAGCTTGCTGGGATTTTCATGGGAATTGTGTTCAATTTACAGATCAACTTGGGAAGAACTGACATCTTAACAACATTGAGTCTTTCTAATTTTTTTGTATTATTTATGTTTTGCATCATTTTCCTGCTTAATGGGAAGAAACAAATAACCTGTAATATTATAGTACTGGGAAATGAGCCTCAAATGGTGCTTTGAATGGAGATCCTATTGAACCAAATATAATGATGTTATAAAGAGAAATAAATGGAAAATAAGAATGAACAATGGAATTGCTTATTTCTAAGTAGGAGGAATATGGTCACTTTTTCATGACAAAAGAATATATGAGTTTTTTTCAGATATCGGGGTCCTCATGAAAAACATAAAAGAGATTTTGTATAATAATGAAGTGCCACTAGGAAAATTCAAACGAGAAGAGATAGAAAATCTGAACAGACCCATAACCAGTGAAGAAATCAAATCAGTTATCAAAAATCACCCAATGAATAAGAGCCTGGGGCCAGATGGCTTCCCAGGGGAATTCTACCAGACATTTAAAGCAGACTTAATACCTATTCTTCTCAAGCTATTCCAAAAATTAGAAATAGAAGGAAAACTTCTGAACTCATTCTACAAAGCCAGCATCACCATGATTCCCAAACCAGACAGAGACCCAACAAAAAAAAGAGAACTACAGGCCAATATTCTTAATGAATACAGATGTAAAAATACTCAAAAATATACTAGCAAATTGAACTCAACAGCATATAAAAATAATTGTCCACCATGATCAAGTGGGATTCATTCCTGGACTACAGGGCTGGCACAATATTCACAAATCCATCAATGTGATACATCACATTAACAAAAGAAAGGATAAAAACCATATGATCTTGTTGATAGATGCAGAAAAAGAATTTGACAAAATACAGCATCCTTTCTTAATAAAACCCTTGAGAAAGTCGGAATAGAAGGAACTTACTTAAACATCACAAAAGCCATTTATGAAAAGCCCACAGCTAATATCCTTAATGGGGAAAAACTGAGAGCTTTCCCCCTGAGATCAAGAACACGACAGGGATGTTCACTCTCACCACTGTTGTTTAACATAGTGCTGGAAGTCCTAGCATCAGCAAACAGACAACAAAAGGAAATAAAAGGCATCAGAATTGGCAAAGATAAAGTCAAACTTTCACTTTTCACAGATGACATGATACTCTACATGGAAAATCCGACCGACTCCACCAGAAGCCTTCTACAACTGATCCATGAATTCAGCAAAGTCACAGGGTACAAAATCAACATACAGAAATCTGTTGCATTTTTATACACCAATAATGAAGCAACAGAAATAGAAATCAAGAAACTGATCTCATTTACAATTGCACAAAAAACCATAAAATACCTAGGAATAAACCTAACCAATGTAAAAGACCTGTATGATGAAAACTATAGAAAACTTATGAAAGAAATTGAAGAAGACACCAAGAAATGAAAAAACATTCCATGCTCATGAATCGGAAGAATAAGCATTGTGAAAATGTCACTATTACCCAAAGCAATCTACACATTCAATGCAATCCCCATCAAAATTGCACCAGTATTCTTTGCATAGCTAGAGCAAACTATCCTAAGATTCGTATGGAACCACAAAAAACCCCAAATAGCCAAAGTAATTTGGAAGAAGAAAACCAAAATGGGAGGCATCACAATCCCAGACTTAGCCTCTACTACAACGCTGTCATCATCAAAACAGTATGATATTGGCACAAAAACAGACACGTAGACCAATGGAATAGAATAGAGAACCCAGAACTGGACCACAGTTGTATGGCCAATTAACCTTTGACAACACAGGAAAGAGTATCCAATGGAAAAAAGACTGTCTCTTCACCAGATGGTGTTGGGAAAACTGGACAGCAACATGCAGAAGAATGAAACTAGACCACTTTCTTACACCATACACAAAATCAAACTCAAAATGGATGAAGGACCTGAATTTGGTACCGGAAACTATCAAAACCCTAGAGGAGAAATCAGGAAACAGCCTTGTTGATCTCAACTGCAGCAATTTCCTACTCGACACATCCCCAAAGGCAAGGGAAATGAAAGCAAAACTGAACTCTTGGGACCTCATCAAGATAAAAAGCTTCTGCACTGCAAAGGAAACAATCAAGAAAACTAATAGGCAACCGACAGAATGGGAAGAGATAGTGGCAAATGACATATCAGTTAAAGGGCTAGTATCCAAAATCTATAAGGAACTCATCAAACTCCACGCCTAAAAAATGAATAATCCCGTGAAGAAATGGGCAGAAGACATGAAGAGACACTCCTCGAAAGAAGACATCCAGATGACCAACAGACACATGAAATGATGCTCAGCATCACTCATCATCAGGGAAACACAAATCAAAACCACACTGAGATACCACCTCACGCAGGTCAGAGTGGCTAAAATGAACAAATCAGGGGAAAATGTAGAGAAACGGGCACCCTCCTACACTGTTGGTGGGAGTGTAAACTGGTACAGCTGCTCTGAAAAAAAGCAGGAAAGTTCCTCAAAAAACTATCAGTAGAACTCCCTTATGACCTGGCAATAGCACTATAGTTCTCCTTTTTTGCTGGGTCTAAATATCCATCACCTGATAAGTGGATCAAGAAGATGTGGTATATATATATATATACAATGGAGGATTATATGGCAATGAGAAAGAATGAAATTTGGCCATTCATAGCTCATGAATGGACCTCAAGGGTGTCATGCTAAGCAAAATAAGTCAGGTAGAGAAGGACAGATTGTAAGGACGCAGGTCTGAATCAAACTGACTCCATGACAGGCTTCAAGTTTCCCTCTGACCTTGGAGGCCTAAGTGTTGGTTTCTCAGAATCATTAGACAATAGAAGGGCACACATTGCCCCAGGCAGGAGGGACCACCCTTGTAACACCCAATCAGGAAAGGCCAGCTAACACCCTTAACATTTCTAAGGGCAGGCCTAGAGATAGAAGCTATAGATGATCACCTATTGCTTAAGGCTAGTCACGCCCTACGTGAGGGTCCTGGGTCCACTCTGTAATTGGTCAGTACTCTAAATGTTATGATTGGGTCCCACCAAAAGTAACAATGTGTATGGTTAAAGTTACTGCCAATAATGATAGGCAATAGTGATTGGATCACTACCTGTGTCCCAATTTCCTATAACTCCCTCTTCCCAAACCCCATAAAAAGCCCTACCCACCTTTGTTCGGGGCTCTCAGCATGGATCCACTGCATTGGTGAAGTCTATGAGGCTGAGCTCGAGCCCGTAATAATAATAAAGCCCTTTGCTTTTGCATGCATGACTCGGTCTCCCCGGTGGTCTCTGGTTTTTGGGGGCGATATTGAAATCTTGGGCATAAAAAGATACCATATGTTTTCACTCATAAGTTTAACAGGAGAAACTTATCAGAGGATCGTTGGGAGGGGAAGGGGGGAAAAAGAGTTAGGGAGGGGGAGGGAGGCAAATCAAGAGAGACTTTTGGATACTGAAAACGAACTGAGGGTTGAAGGGGGAGGGGGAGAGGGGAAGAGAGATGATGGTCATAAAGGAGGGCACTTGTGGGGAAGAGCACTGGGTGTTATATGGAAACCAACTTGACAATACACTATACATAAAAAAATAAAGTAAAAAAATAAAAAATAAAATCTTAAAATATATAAATATACATTAAATTTTTTAAAGAATCTTTTTCTTGTTTTGCCTCCCTCTCTATATTTTTCCCTTTGCTTATGTGTTTTGTTTCTTAAGTTTTACTTTTGAGCAAAATCATATGTTATGTCTTTCTTTGACTGACTTATTTTGTTTAGCATAATACACTCTAGTTCTATCCATGTCATTGCAAGTGGCAAGATTTTATTCTTTTCATGGTTGGACTAGTATTCTATTGTGTATATATACCACGTCTTCCTTATCCATTCATCAGTGGATGGTCATTTGGGCTGTTTCCGTAATTTGGTTATTGCAGATAATGCTCCCATAAACATTGGAGTGCATGTGTCCCTTCAAATTAGTATTTTTGTATTCTTTGTTTAATACCTAGTAGTGCAATTGTTGCATCATAGGGTTAAGAAAAAAACACCCAAGAGTGCAATGAGAAGGTAGAGGTAGGGGACTGAGTCACACTGCAGGATTTCCCCTCAAGACCTATGCCGTATTCTAAAGTTGTGCACAGTAAGAAGCGAATGGGCTAAGCCGAAAGCCATTCTGAGATAATAGTCATTTTTTTTTACTGTGTCTCAAGGTAGGAAAAAGAAGTAAAAGGCATTCATTATTGGAACAGAAGTAAAACTGTCTTTATCTACAGACATTTCTATGTAGAAAATCTCAGAATTTACCAAAAAAGCTTTTAGAAGTAGTAAGTGAATTTAAGCACGAGGAAGGAGGGACTGCAAAGGGGTATGAGGAAGCCTTGTGGGGATAGAAATGTTTATTATCTTGATTGTAATGATGGCTTCGTTGGTGTATACATATATCAACATGAATCAAATTGCACACTTTAAATATGTGCATGTCAAAAACACCTGAATAAAGTAATTTAAATAAAAAGATCAAGTGAAAAAAAGGAGAGGTTTGACCGATTGAAACGCCAGAGGATTCAATGTCTGAAGACCCTGAAGAGATTAGAAAATGATCACAGTAGGGGATCTGAGGTCAGAGAGTGGGATGCTTGAATCATTGATTCTTAAGGTGGGGTAGTTACAGGAGGTGACAAAGCCTGGGATTTGACAGTGGGAGAGAGTGGCTGAGGTTGACGTCACTCTTGTGCTCACTGGCCATTGTGTTCTTTTTGCCAGTGCATGACCTCCCTCAGCTTTTGCCTGGCCAACCCCTACTCTTTCTTCGAGCTTCACCATTTATGTCCTTGCACCAATGGCACCTCACCTGACACCCTGCCCCCATCTAACTTAGGTCCCTCTCTAACTCACTTTTGTAGTAGTTACCCTTCCTAAGCACCTAAAACACTAATTGTCTATGTATTAGTGCAATTCCTTAAGCAATTAAATGTTCTGTGACATCAGGAACCATAGTGGTTTTCTTAACCATCGTATCTCTGGTACCTGGAGCAAGGTAGGGCAGAGCAGAGCATATGAATATGTTGCAAGATGTTAGACGGACTGTTGAATATGTATCAGAATGTTAGAGGAACTGTTGCCTACTTCCACAGGATGTTAGCCCAAATCTGAGGATATGAGGGGCTAAATACCTACACAGTCTCTAGTCTCAGTGGAAACACAACACAATGCTTGTTATGTAAATTAGCCTAAGATGGTCTCTGTGTATTGGCTTCTAGGTGTTGTATTTCTTCACTGCAGGCTGAGACCTGTCAGTTCAAAAGCCCACTGGTGCCAAAGTCTAATTTTTACACTTTTAATTATTTAGAAATGGTCCAAACAAGCATATTTTTGCCAGTTAGGACCTGCATGCTTTGCATATCCCAGGACACCTTACCCTACATCTGCTATCAATTGATAAAATGAAGGCTTGTGATTATAAGACCCCAAACCACTGCTGCCCTTCAGAATTGTCTGATTCCAAAGACATTCTGCCATCACCAAGACATTTATGCCCCTTATCTGATCCTCTCTCTCTTAGAAGTTACTTTGCTCTCCTCCTTTTCTGGGTGGTGACTTCCTAGTCCACCCACCCATAAGCCTCTGGATGGTCTCATGTTATGAAGGGTGTGCAACCTTGTCCAACTGCAGCCCGGTAAAGCTTGTGTGTGACTGCCTCTCATGGTCATATATTTTTCCTGATCAGCCCCCAAATCCCTCAAACAAGTCCCCTACAGTGTTGAATTTACTAAAAGATGGCAAAGCCACTTCAGCAAGTACCATTCTATCAAGGCTAACTGAGAGAAGATCATATATTTTCAAGATTATTTTAAAGGCAATTTGTAGGAGGAAAGTGTGTGGTTCCCCCCCCCCCCCACTTTCTCCATGAACGAGGAAAGGGAGGCGTTTTCTCTACCTGCTCCCAATCAGATGTGTCCGTTTCAGCCCTCCAGAAAGCCAACATGGAATTAGAAGTGCAAAATATTTGTTGATAAAGATAAAGGGGAGAGGTCAGGAAGAGCATTAAGACTACAGTGAAGGTCTCACACCTGTGGAAGAAAAGGGAGACGGAAAAAGGATTGGAAGAGCCTCATACTGTGGTGCTACTTTGAAATGTCATGGCCAGCCCACCTGGGATATCTGGTACAAAGATGGCCCACAGAGCGTTCCACACTGAGCAGAAATTAGTCCAGTCGTCCTGCTGTGGTAAGTCATTGACTGAGAGCTGCCTGGGCATAGCATGGACTCTGCTCAAACGCTGTAGTGGATCTTGAATATGTTGTACCTTAATCCAGTCATCTGACTGCACTCCTCTCTTAATGTAATACCTAAGTAGTGAACTTCGCTAGCTACCACAATCCACCCCTGGTGCCACATAGACTCACTACTTCATTTGATTAGGGAACAGTTTATACATGGTTCCCATGGGCGTCTCTTCCTGACAGTAAACTTTGAACAAAGAATTTGGTGGGGCAAAGTACAACCCCATTGATGCATTTGGTCTTGTAGCTGCAATAGGTACTCATTATTTCCCTCCTCCACTATCCACTCTAGGTTTTCCTCACGCTCAGCTATCACCTCTTCAGTTTTGGTGATGTTCCTTCATCTCTAAGGGGTTTGAGTTCCAGGTATCCATGCTCTTCTCAGGCCAGAATTGCTCCAGGTGGCCATTCATGGTCATCATTGGACAAGAGAAAATAAAGAGTCAACCAAGGAGATAATCTGGGTTTCCCACATATTCCTCTCTGCCCCCATTGCAACATCAGTTCTACCTCTTCCTTGATAGGATTCGGCAATTACCATTGCCAAAATCGTGACTCTTCCCACCTGCTAGTCTCTGGACCCAGAAAACAAAAAATAGCCAGGTACCAGCCATATCTAGAAGCGCAACAGCACTCTGGCTGTGTCACCTAGTATGAGTGCACTCTCTTTAGGGACCAGAACCTCTACCCCTGCAGGGTCCAGAGCTCGGAAGATACGAAGGCCTACCCCTGAATAGGTCACTGGGAAGGACGGAAAGTGAGGCCACTATAGATTCCATTCTTTGGTTCCCATACCTGTGTATTCTTCCTGCTGGGGACCCAGTGCTGGATGGAGGTCTTAGATTCAGTGCATATACTGCATGCTGGAGGATGGTACTCCATCCTTGTAGAGTATTACCTCTCAGCTTGTGCTTCAGGAGCACCTTCAGCGGGACATTCTGACACTCTACCCAGTGAGCAGCTTCTGGGTGATGCAGTGGGTGATACCAGAGGATCCCATGCTCATGGCTCCACGAACACAGTTTTCATTCTGAAGCATATCCCTCGCACTATCTTGTGTGGTATTACAGGCCTGAAGTTCATGCATTCTGAAAGCCCCTGGGTAGTGATGCTGGCTGAAGTTCTGCCAGCAGGAAAGGCAAATCCACTCTCAAAATAGCTTAAAATTCTTGTAAAAAAGAACCAATGTTCCTTCCAAGATAGAAGGGACAAACATGTAGTCAACCTGGAGGAATGGCGCCACATTGGGGTATCAACATTGGTGTCTGTTGCTGGAATACTGGACATTGAGAGCCAGCATAGCAATACAGGCCTTGATTAGTAGGATTACATGATGTTGGACTCACGAGCAGTCAACATCTGTCCTACTGCGGCCACTCCGTTTATGTGCCCATTGTGTCAGTTGCAGAGTGGATAATGATGAAGGGTGGCTAACATCAACTTGAAAAGTCATTTTTTTTCTAACTGCTAAGTTCCTCTTTAAGTGTTGTCTTCTGGTGGGCATTAGTATGTAGTATAAAATTCTCTCTCCGTGCCCACTCTCATATACATATCCATAGGACTCTATGCCAGACACCCTTGTCTTCAATTTTCCAATTTTCCTCCTTCCAGGCCCTGAGCCAGGCAACTGGCCAATGCTCAGGAGCCTGTATATAATCTCATCCTGGGGTATTTCTACAAAAAGGATGATGTACCTCTGTTATACCTCTACTCGTTGGGAATATCTTCCTTCTCCATTTTCTTTCAGAGACATCCCTGTTTATATCTAGAATGCATAAGCCTTTCACTTTCAATTGGAACCCAAATACCAAGCCAATACAAGATCATGTGGCCATAGGTGTGAGCTGAGAGAGAGGCTATCGTGTACTTGTGATGGGCAACATGAATACCTGTTCTACTGCTCACAGAACTTACTACACCTCCTTTCCTGCCCAGGATGGATTCCCGAGATACCATTTCCATCCTACAGTGAACTGCTGATGGGCCATCTGATTTTGACTTCATGAGTCTGATGGGACCCAGTTCCTAATAGGAAGTTCCAAACACACAGTCGCTTGGAGTCCCATAGACGAGCATTCTGTCTCTACCAAGACCCAGAAAACACACCAGATACTATTTTTAGAAAGGTGTATAATTCTTTTAGGTACATGACCCAACCCTGTTCCAGAACCCGGGTGCCAGGGTGGTGATTCTCCTATGCAGGCAGGCCTTGAACTCTATACTGCATCCTTGCCCCTGGCTGATACCTCTGATACCATGGGGTGTGCCAAATGAGATGGTTCAAGTCGCTGTTTGCCCTGCAGCTTGGACCTGCTGCAGATTAATCTCCTGCACCCCGCCTCTCTCAAAGATCTCAGCCTTCTGTGTTATCTGATATATGGGCAAAAGCAATAATCCTGGGGGAATGGAATGTTTTGTCCCCAGAACCCAAAGAGGCCCACCAGGTACACTACTTCCTTCTTCGTGGTGTAGGACTCAAGACACGATTTGTCTTTTATTTTTGTGGAGGCATCCTGGCATGCCCCTGACTCCTGGACTCTTAAAAACTTCACTGAATTGGTAGCTTCCGGAATCTTTGCAGGGTTTATCTGCCATCCTCTAGAACACATTGTGTCTTCCAGAAGCCTCTTATCCATCCTCTCCAATCAGTAGGATTGTAATGGATATGGGTGATGGAGTGATGTTCTATAGACTGTTCAATTGATCCACATGTCTGATTATATTATGAGAGGATAGGTATGACATAGTCACAGAACAAATTGTAAATAAAGATTTTTGTATGTACACATGGTTAATAAGTTTCTTATCCTCCGCTTGATTATTTGGGATAGAAAGGAATGCATTTGTAAGACCACTGGCCATATACCATGTACATAAAGCCTTATTTTTTTAAACAAAAATGTAAATAAATTTATTTTACGTAACTTCAGAACTTTTAATTTAAAATGTATGTCATTCCATACATGTTGACATAAGGGTATTAAAATATTCGTTGGCAAAACGTTTTAGTTATGTCTTTTTGATTTCCATAATTAAAACACAGCTATCACTGCACAACTATTGTGTAGAAGCAATTGAAACATTATGACAAACAACAAGATCAAAAATCTCAAGCACTATCACCTTTTCAGCTCATTAGGAGCACCCAGCTCGCTTCCTTTGTCCCGCCTCTGCCTGGACTGTGGCGATGTCCACAGGTGGTCAGAGGGGCTGCTTCAAGCCAAAGGTCTGTGGCACCACCTGACCAGCGGGGCAAGGGCAGCGCAAGCCTGGGGAGGGGGGTCGCGGAGGGGGGGAGGGGTGCAGACGGTCGACTCAGCCCATTTGTGATCCTCGCGCACCATCTAGCGGCAGGAAGTAGCACGGCATCAGGAAAAGGTACACCGAGGCCGTTGTCGCCCAGGGCAGCCATTTCGCTCTGTGGACGGTCGCATTTCCCGATAGGCACCGCGACCCAAGCTCCCAGCTGCAGGAAATGGCGGTGCGCGCAGGCGCACACCAGCTTTAGCGCGCTCGGCCCAATGCGCAGACGCACGGAAGACTATGTCACTCCGGAACAGACTTGCTGTAATCAGGAGCTCGCTCGGGAGGCCTGACTGCTGGTGTCTCCACTCCCAGACGCCTGGAGGAGTGCCAGAATCACAACCATTTTTCTTCCCAATCCAGAATCTCATTGTTTTCCAAACATATTGTGAAAGGTCGAGAACATTAGTTGAGAGACTGAATTCATACGCGAATAACTGCAGGAGCTATTAAATACATATCTCTGTTGGGGCTCCTGGATGTTTCAGTCGTTAAGCATCCACTCCGGTCATGATCTCAAAATCCCTGAGCTGAGCCCTGCCTTAGCCTCTGTGCTGACAGCTCAGAGCATGGAGCCTGCTTTGGGAAATTCTGTCTCTCCCTCTATCTCTGCGTCTCCACTGCTTGCTCTCTCTCTCTCTCTCTTTCTCTCTCTCAAAAATAAATAAACATGATATATATACTGTATAGTATATATAATATATATTATATATATCTGCTGGGGCATCAAACAAGGATAACAGCCTGTGTACTGTCCCTGGTCTTTCTTCCAGTGTCTTACCCAGTTATCTCCATAGCATTCAGTGTATGCCCAGGACATTCAATGAGCTGATCCCAGCACGCACCAGGCGTCAGCTTACCCAGTTCTCTTACAGGATCCGTAAGCCACTGCTCACGGTATGGTGACAAATTTTGCAAATAAGACACTCCATACTCTATCCTGGACCATGCTTCCACCATATGTCACTGCCAACTCGAAACGCCAGGCCGCTGTGTGCCTTACTCCTGTACCAGTAGGCTGTTCCTTCAATTGTCCAAAGCAGAGTCCAGACTGAGCTAAAACATTCAATTAACTTTAATGAACAGGAATATTCACCGAATATTGAAGAGAGGGAATGACAACATAGAGATGTCTAACGACCCCTACAGCCCACAGGTCACGGCCCCCTCCTCTTGGGGTCCCGAACGAGGTGCCTCTGTTCCCCATGACACCGTGGCCCTCCCGCCACAGTCTCCCCTCCTGAGGGCCCCAC
>PISW01015075.1:0-18387 GCA_004023785.1 Mungos mungo | reverse complement strand
AATAACTTTACTGCTTCAGAGAAAGCTTTCTAAAGCATTTGCAGAAGCGCCATTTGTAAGCCATAAATTTAGGTACAATGCATAGTTTGTTGGCTTAAAATAACTTTATATTATTTTTAATGTTTATTTGTTTTTGAGAGAGAGACAGAGTGTGAACAGGGGAGGAGCAGAGAGAAAGGAGACACAGAATCTGAAGCAGGCTCCAGGCTCTGAGCTGTCAGCTCCGAGCCTGACATGGGGCTCAAACTCATGAAACATGAGATTATGACCTGAGCCAAAGTCAGACACAACCAACTGAGCCACAGGTGCCTTGGCTTAAAATAACTTCAAAATAAAAATTTTTAAAAAGGTTTAGTTTTTCTTTAGAGCATATCCGGAAGTCATTTTAATTTTCATTTCCTTTTTCCAGAGGTGAAAACAGAAGCATACAGAGATGAAGCTAGGAGTTTTAGAATCTACAATGAGTTGGTGGCAGATTGTTTTGGATTGATGGAGCAGAGTAAAGGTAACTGGATAATATATTTTCAATGGAGAAGTGACAGTAAGTTTGTGAGCGATTTCCTGCTGACTGGTTGCAAAAGTCCCATTCCGTTGGTAAATTCGTGAAAACACAGGTCCTCTTATTGTTTGTGGACTTAAAACAGTATATTTTAAATTGTATTTCCTTTATAGTAATGCATACCACTTAGATAGTAAGAAAGATTGCTTCTACCTTGCTTAAATTTGGTTATGATAATTAAATTTTCATTTATTTTATTATTTGAGCTTTTTTAAAGTTTTTCTCTAGTTCCAGTTAGTTAACATATAGTGTAATATGAGTTTCAGGCGTAGAATTTAATGATTCAACACTTCCATACAACACCTGGTGCTCATCACCACAAGTGCCCTCCTTAATCCCCATCATCTTTTTGTTTAAAATGTTTATTTATTTTTAGGAGAGACAGAGTGTGAGCAGGGGTGGGGCAGAGAGAGAGGGAGACACAGAATCCAAAGCAGGCTCTGAGCTGCCAGCACAGAGCCCTATATAGAACTCGAACTTACAAACGTGAGATCATGACCTGAGCTGAAGTTGGACGCTAACCGACTGGGCCACCCAGCGCCCTTCCCATCAGCCTCTTAGCCCATCCTCCTGCTCACCTCCCCTCCGGTAACCGTCAGTTTGAAGGATTAAATTTTTATAACCCAGTTGGTTCACAGTTAAATTTTCTTCTCTATTCTTTTATTCTATTTCAGGAAAAAAAGGAGAATTTGTCCAAAAAAAAAAAAAAAAGAAAGAAAGAAAGAAAGAAAGAAAGAAAAAGAAATCTACTAAGATCAGATAAACTGTGTTTTGCAGGAAGGATTTGAGTGTCTGACAATAGCAGGGTCAGCTACGGACTTCACACTGGGCAGCTCAGAGTAGCAGTTACGCAGAAAGCCTTTTATTATCAGGTTTCCAGGGTAATTTTGGTAAGATTTCCCCCATATTAATATCTCCCATAAGTGTCATTTGTTTCACAAAAATCTAACGAGAAAACCCCATTATACATTAATTGGAGTAAAGTATACTTAGATGTATGGTTCAGGGTCCATTGTGCTCAACAATAGGAGCATTTTCTGGACTGCCATCCCTCTTCACACACTGTCCTGTGATGTGCACTTCTGCACCTAAAGACATCACTTTGAGATTAAGCTGTAAACATCGGCCTAATTCATGCCAGGGTTTACTCAGATGATCAACTGCAGCTCCAGAAGCTGCAAAGCTGTACCGTGTCTGCCAGTTATCTCAAGATTGTATTTCTTATGCCCTTCATCTCCTTTCCACTCTCAGCTCCTAATATTTATCACAACTCCACCCATCATTGGCCTTATCTATATATTCTTTTTCAATCATCTTTCTTTCTGTAACCCAAAGCAGCACATTCAGATATGCATATTTGAAATGGGAATTGATATGTCACAAGGAGTCGCCCTGTCCTGTCTGCATCTTGTGGTGTTAATACCAAGTGTTAAAACGTTAAATATCTGAGAGGTCTCTAAGTGACCTACACAACGTTGGCCGCTCAAAGCTGTAATTCAAAGCAGGGGTATTTTTCACCAAATACCGCTTACAAGGAAGCAAAGCACTATGAATAACACAATAAAGGGAAGACTTAGAAGACAATGATAGTTACATAGCAGTTACATGTATGCCCATTTATCCCATTTCGGCAGGAATCCAGGAGGCCAGCATAGTGTGGGGAACTTGGGGGTGCAAATCCTGTGCTTGGATTCTGGCATTGCCACTGAAGTCATTTAGGCATGTCACTTCTCTACTCTCAGCCTCAGTTTCCTCATCCATGTCGATCCTTTCATCCTGGAGAGAATTAAGTGGGTTCACAGAAGATAGGTCCTCAGAGCAGAGTTTTGGGTGTATGGTGAGCACCCTCTAAGTGTTTGCTATACTGTGTCACCCTGAGCTCATGGCTGGACTGTTGACTCTCAGCACAGGTACTCAGATATTGATAATTCCTCATGGCAAGTTGTCTTAAAGGGATGGAGATGTTGACGGTACCAGCTTCACCTTTTATATGGAGAGAGTTAGTTTTAAGGACATGAAGTCCTTTTTCCAGGTTAGCAAAGGGGTCGGTGATGACCCTGAGCGTGGCCTCACATCCCATCATCCATCTGGTGAGTCCCTGGGCAGCAGCAGTGACGGCAGTCGCAGCACTTTCTCAGGATAAATACACTATTAACAGGACAGACCATGCTTTTCTGACAAAACAAAAACAAACGGTAAGCGCAGGAAGAAACTTCTGTAGCAAAGTATCAACACCTGGTGGTGTATTTGGTTATGTAGAGGGAAGTGGCTCATCAATGGGAGAGGCACCAAAGGGTTTATTTTCTGAGCGGCTGATCTGAGAACAGACCTGGATGTTTGCCCAGGCGTTTCTCTCAGTGCCTCAGACTTCAGAGGGATATTCTGATGGCCACGTCCCTGCTGATGCAGACCAGGCTACCCCCTCAATTTCAGGTCACTTTCCACTTGGATGTTGATTGTTCCCAGTTGGTAGCCCGCCCGTGGTAGAACTTACACATTCTTCCAGCAGGGGAAAAACATAACAGGGTATTTGAATTAGGGGGCACATAGAAACGTTGATTTACACATTTATTGAAACTGGAAATCTGAACTTGATATTTATAATATCACAAAGGGCCTTAAAAAGTTTAAGAACTTAAAGGCTTATGCCTATTTCCAACAACCTTGTAAATTAACTCTCTGAAATACATCATGAGTTCTCTTCAGAGCACTGCTATCTATTGCTATCTATTAAACCATTGTTACATTTTTATTCCTTGCCTCTTGTCACTTATCTTCCTCTTCTAATTTTATTCTCCTTCCTGCATGCTTCTTTACATGTCAAGGAATGATTACTGTGAAGAAAGTATTCATAGAAATGACCTAACGCTGTTTTACACCCATTCACTTCCTACTAGAAATCCTGAAGAGTTACATTCTTAATTAATATTTTATTTACATCTGGATGGAAAAGCTGGACTTCCGGGTCTCTCTATATTGTCCAATCAACAGTTGTTGACAAAGAGAAAATGGACTTAGAATTCTCTTATCAGAATGTCTTCTTCAAAAGCACCAATGAGATACATTTACTTTTAGGTAAAGACATAAGTTGGGCCAGAGAGAGTGGAAAATGAAAACAGAGGTCAGTGGACTCTATACTCATATCTTTTCCATACTTCCATTACAGATTTTCTTACTCTTACTCAACCACTGAAGTCTTCAAAGTTATTTCTGAAATTCATTTTTGTAAAATTTTCCACATGGTTTTCATAGTTTGTAAAAATGTTTGGATTTCTAGTACCTAAAGAGCACGGCCTAAGACCAATCTATAGCTGGTTTCAGTCTCTATAACCCTTTTATCTTCTCCAATCCTTATAATCTACATCCACACAACCCCCGCCAATGATAGAAGATGAAACACACTTATTTCAGGACTTTGAATCATCATTCAGACTGCTTTGTCTTCTGGAATAACCACGTTCAACTCAAGAACATTTTATAATCTTAAGAACTCAACCCAAATCTGCCTTCTAAAATCTTCTCGCATTTCCTTCTTTCTCTCCTTTCTTTCTCTTTTTCTTCTTTTTTTTTTTTAAGACAGAGAGAGAGAGAGTGCATGAGAAGGGGAGAGGGACAGAGAGAACAGAGAGAAATAAAGAGAGGTGGAGAGAGAGAATCTTAAGCAGGCTCCATGCTCAGCATGAGATATATACACATACATATATCAATTTTACAATCCTATTTTGGAGACTATGCTACATGTTAAAGTCATACAGATAAGTGAGATATTACATTTGATATCCTTTAATGCTAACAATGAAAAAATATAGAAATGCATAGAGAGTGATGTAGTGCAGAGCTGGAAAAAGTGACTTTTCTGTACAGATTCACAGAAAATGTTATTTGAACCAAGTTTTAAAGGGTGTGTAAAAATGTCTAGGCAGATGCATTGAGCAAATACTATGAAAATCACAGCAGGTGGTAGAACATGGGAATGGAAAACCATACATTCAGTTTGGAGAACTGGAAGTACTTCCTTCTGTGACTAGGAAGGAGGCATCAAGAGCTGACAAATTAGGTTTAGACAATTATTGAGGGGTTTGTAAACTATAGGAAGAGTTTCTGGCTTTGTCACTTAATATTCCCACTCACAAAATGAATACATTGTTTATTCACTAACCTTCATTTCCAGCCATAGCATGGTACTATAGAGCTACTGTCTCATACAGTCCTTACACTATCCTGTAAATGAGAACTATTTATCATCCCATGTTGTAGACCGACAAACCAAAGCTCAGAGATATCTAGTGACTTATTCAGGATGCACAACCAAACTGTGGAAGACCAGGAATTAAACCTAAGCTTTCTCTGGTACCAAAGTGCTTGATATTTTATCATGCTTTATAGACTTCCATTATTATGGGAGTGGCAATGATTGCATGGGTATCTAACCCAGTGACTATGGCTTCACCTGTGTTCCAGTGGAAGGACACTAGTTTTAAGTCCATTTTAATACCACACACACAAAAAGAAAATCTCAAAACTTGAACCAAAACAACAAACTTGATGGTATAAAGAAATAAGTCAGAAAAAATGTAAAAGGTCAACAGGATTTTTGAGACACAACTTCAGAGTAAGGTCTTACTGTGTTACCACTTTCAGCTGCATTTGCTTTTTAAGAGGCTGGAAATCACAATGATTAATTTGCCATATTGTTCTTCAGACATCTAAAATATTGACTGGGGATATTGCTTATATTAATTTAGCTTCCCTAATCATATTCTCAAGCAATTATCATAGTCATATAAGCTATATATGTGACTTACATGTTTATATAGAGTCTAAGGGGCGCCTGAGTGGCTCAGTCGGTTAAGCGTTCAGCTTACGCTCAGGTCATGATTTTAGGTTCATGGGTCCAAGCCTCGCCTCAGGCTCTGTGCTGATGGCTAGTTCTGAACCTGGAGCCTGCTTCAGACTCTGTGTCTCCCTCTCTCTCTGACCCTCCCCTGCTCATGCTGTCTCTCTCTCTCTCTCAAAAATAAATAAAAATATTAAAAAATTCATATAGAGTCTAAATCGAGGGCCGGGGTGTTATAAATAGTAGGTTTCAATGTGTCACAGCTTAAGTGAGACTTTGGGTCCAAGTCTTTATCCCATGAAGACTATCAAAACAATGGTTCCCAATCCTATTCTTTGACTTTGTAGAATTTATCAGTATAATTCTTCCTGGCATCACCAAATGACTTGGGATGCAGGCTGTTCTTAATTATTCAATCTACTTTTTGTCATCATATGTAAAACTTCAATATTTAACTTCTTCCTAGCTATTGGTCCAATATCCCACTGGTAGTTAAATCTTAATGATTTCACTTAGCTCTCTGCAGGATTTCTTGCATTCGATTTACATCACCTTCATTCTCTCCCAAATTCATACATTGTGTTTGTTTACTTTTATCTTAGGTGCCTATATAGTTTCTGGACTAGAGTGTCTTCTTTTTAAAAGTCTTCTCTTTTTTCTCCAAAGTTTCTATTTAAATTCCAGTTAGTTAACATACAGTGAAATGTTAGTTTCAGGAGTAGGATTTAGTGATTCGATAATTCCATACACTACCCAGTGTTCATCCCAACAAGTGCACTGCTCCATCCCATCACCTGTTTAACTCATCCCCACCCCCCATCTTTCCTCTGCCAACTCAAAAAAAAAAAAAAAACAACTTCTATATTGTGTAGTCATATTTATCTTGAAAAGGAAAATCAAGCCAAACAAAAACACTCCTAACAAGAACCTCTGCTATCCAAATAATGATTACTAGTGTTCATGATCTTTGAAAAAATCGCTTAAATTTATCTTATAAATACCATATTCTGTTATATGGCATATCTAGCATATGCAATTATCACACCTCGAATTTAGCTCATTTTTTGATGACACTATATAGTGTACCATCCATTTCTGTCCTCATTTCTTACCACCGTGCAATTCTATGTTTTTTTTATTACTCTCCTCATTTTTTTTTCTAGAGGAAGAGAGAACAAGAGAGAGGCAGAGGAAGAGGGACAGATGGAGAGACAGAGAATTCCAAGCAGGTTACACCTTCAGCACAGAACCCCGTGGGCAGACTAGAGCCCGTCACCCTGGGATCAAGACCTGAGCCAAAGTCAAGAGTCAGATGCTCAACTGACTGAGGTACCCAGGCATTCCCTCCTTCTTATTTTTTTAAGAGCAAGATGTAACCTTACCCTTGAACTTAATCTAACCTTTCCCTCTATAGATTCTTCTTGCTACTTTGCATTCTCATAACACATTGCTTATCCAAGTGACATGTTGTACATTCTGACATGTTTCATCATGTTCTTCCCTTATTTACCCATCCATTTGATAGATTCTGAGAATGCAGTACGGTATTTGTAATTCCCACATTTCCTACAAGATTCTATTACTATTATTGAAAAAAAGGTTATTGATAGAACAGTGAGGGGAAGACTCATCCTTGATGCATTGTAACTTTTATTTTGTCCTCAAGGTAGATGGAAAGTCTACAATCCACAGACCATGGATGCCACTTCATGGGATATTCAATGACATTAGACATGGTATTCTCTACATTGGCTCTTTATCTTTACCTACATCCAAAGTTTTATTTTTCAACACTTAGACCTTAACTGTGAAAGAATTGACATAAAATCCTTGCAATTTCTGTTTCATGTGACTTTATCACTCTGGAGTTAATAATGAAAGCAAGAGTAATGTGTTTGAACAATGACAGCACCTTCCCTGAGTTCATTTTGGTAGGCTTTTCTGACCGGCCTCAGCTTGAGCTGATTCTCTTTGGGGTAATCTTATTTCTCTACCTGATGACGCTCCTAGGCAATGCTACCATCATCCTAGTATCCCTCTTGGACTCTAAACTCCACACCCCTATGTACTTTTTCCTCTCCCATCTATCCTTCCTGGACCTCTGTTTCACCAGCAGCATTGTTCCTCAGCTTCTAGTCAACCTGGGTAGTTCAGACAAGTCCATCACATATGGTGGCTGTGTGGTTCAGCTCTATGTCTCTCTTGCCTTGGGATCCACGGAGTGTGTCCTCTTGGCTGTGATGGCCTATGATCGGTACATTGCTGTCTGCCGTCCTCTACATTATGCCTTTGCCATGCGCCCTGGCCTCTGTCATGCCCTGGCATCCGTGGCATGGCTCAGTGGAGTGACTACCACCCTTATACAGTCCACTCTCACCCTGAAGCTGCCTTTCTGTGGGCACCACCAAGTGGATCACTTTTTCTGTGAGGTCCCTGTGCTCATCAAGTTAGCTTGTGTGGAAACAACTTTCAATCAGGTGGAACTCTTTGTGGCTAGTGTTTTATTCCTGGTGGTGCCCTTGTCACTCATCCTGATCTCCTACTGGCACATTGCCAGAGCAGTCCTGAAGATCAAGTCAGCCATCAGACGACACAAAACATTTGGGACCTGCTCCTCCCACCTAATGGTTGTCATCATCTTCTATGGAACCATCATCTTCATGTACCTGCAGCCAGCCAAGAGCAGATCCAAGGACCAGGGAAAGTTTGTTTCCCTCTTCTACACTGTGGTGACTCCCATACTCAACCCCCTCATCTACACCTTGAGAAACAAAGAAGTGAGGGCAGCAGTGAGGAAAGTTCTCGGGAGAACATTATGACTCAGTGAAACATGAGTATCAAGAATTATTTTAGAAAGTGGTTATTAAGGCTGATTCACTTAATAGATGATGACTCAATAAATTATTTAGTTGTGTTCATTAATCTCTAGTGGGTTTGGGTAGAAAAAAATCAATAGCATTTGAATTTTTGAGTTTGAATGCTCATTTCATCACATAATAATGGTGTGACCTCAACAATTTGCATGGCCCTTACACCATGTATAAACTGGAACGTATAGTATTGAGCAACTCATTTTAAAATTAGATCACTGTCTTAGGTGTTTGACTTTTAATAAAGCTTATTCATAAGTTTATTGCATTTAATAGCCACAATTATAGGCTAGCTGGGATTATTATAAGTTTTATTTTGTGTAGTAATTGAGGCATTTTGGCCATTTGTTCCAAACAAAAACAGCAACCTCCAAGTCTTAGTGGCATTGCTCTCTCAATAGACCATGGACTACTGAGCCCCTCAGATTGTGGTCAAGTCTCCTGAGTGAGTCCATTACACATGAGTTCATCTCTATTGCTGCACTTTTCCTCTTGTTTGGCAAGTTTCTGATTTTTCGGATTTCTGTCCTTAGTAGGTTTCTGAGGATGGCAACTATGTTTTGACTTAATCACAATTTAAATAGAGTCTATTTACTAGTGGTCCCCAGATTTATATTTCAACAAAGACATTTTCTATCCACATTATTATGTTCAGCTATGTATTTTACTTCTCCACCTGGGTGTGTTAAAACAGCCTCAAAACGATCACAGCAGAACTAAATCAAAAGGTCCCTGATTTGGGTTCTTTTTTGTTCTTGATATCACAAAGTGGAAGAGAGATTACCTTAAGTCCTGCCCTTTCTTTTGCCTACTGTTTGTAAACTATACACAATTCTGTGTAGTTTACCCACTTTTTTCCAAATTAATTTTCTAATATTTGTGCACTGTTGAGATGGCTTCTCTACTAGATGGAGAGAGATTTATTTAATTAATTGACCACCTTTTCCATTATACCCTCAGGCTTACATAACTAGGTGCATACAGTTTGTAGTGCCTCATTGAACATGTATTTGTCTTAACTCCCTTAAGAAATTCATTTATTTGTTGAATAATTATTGACACATTGAGGGCCCAGATATGAAGGAACCAATACCCATGCCTTTATAGAGTTTATCTACTAATGGTCCCACTCAGTTAATTAGTAACATTTCAGTATGTGATAGTGTCTACTATCTAACAAGTAAGTCAGTGTTAGGGGGAAAATCACTTTCAGCAAGTTGATTGTAAAATCCATTCTATCTCTGTCAAGTTATAAGATTAATGGCTATTTTTTTATTTTACTAAATTGATGTGGTTGCAAAGCAAGGTTATCTAAATCATGGTACCTAAACTTGAAGAAGGATAAAGAGTTTATATTATTATTGCTAAGTTACAGATACATTATTATGTGTATAAGAAACAAAAGAATCCATGGGTGAATTTTAAACAGACTGACAGCTTGTAACAGAAACCAAATTATCTAGTGGTACAATTCATTTTAGAGGACAGAGAGAACATTTTCTCTAAAGTTATTAGAAGAGCCAGAGAATATATAGAAGAATATAGCAAGATATAGTTGGAAATAGAATGTTCTCTTTTGTTCTTAGGAAGGCACAAACATCTCTGAACTCCAAGTAAACCAGGACTTAATTATCTAGAAAAATACGTGGGAAATGAAAATAGACTATTTGAGTAGAATTGGGAATTGTCGATAAACATGATCAGAGACTTAGATAACCAAGAAAATATGAGTACTCTCTTATTTTGCTTTTATTTATTTTTGAGAGAAAGAGAGCGAGAGAGAGACAATGAGAATGAACGGGGAGGGTCAGAGAGAGAGGGAGACAGAATGTGAAGCAAGGTCTGTGCTCTGAGCAGTCAGCACAGAACCTGACATGAGGCTCAAACCCACAAACCTTGAGAACATGACTTGAGCTGAAGTCAGATGCTTAACCGACTGAACCACCCAGGTGCCCTGAGAACTCTCTTATTTTGAATAACAATAAGGCAACAACTCATTTTTTTACTTCTATAGGACAATTAAGGTGTTATAAGAGTAGAGAAGATAAATAAGAATGGAAGTATTAATTTTTCTCCTAAAAAATGTAAGTGGGCAGTGAGAATAGCAGAGAACAATGATGCCTGGAGTTTGGTGTCTCATTGGAACTCAGTTCATTATCACCTTTATATTGTGAGCCAATTACTCAAGGGGTTTACTTTTGAGGTTATTTCTCTAAATTACTGTAATTTCTCTGAATTCTCTGTATTTGCTGAAATATATTATTTCTCAACCACATATTGTGTTACCATAGGATAATCAGGATGAATTTAATTGGTAAATGTTTTAGGAAGTGCCAAAGTAAACTGATGTCTTGCTTGGTCAACCTTTAAGTGATATGTGGAAATTATAAGCGCAGGGCACCTGTGCATGACCAAGTACCAGGATCCTCTATTACGGACATTTTAATGAGTTACGTATTTTCCATTGGGAGAAGATCCAAATTCTCTTACCCTTCTGGGGATGCAATTAGGGCACATCAACAGGGCCAGTTGTTTTTCTTTCCTACCTTTAGCCATTTAATAATCACAAAGGTAAGTCATTGGGGTTTCTCACTTCCAAGTTCTTTTTCTTAGAAGTGTAGTCAGAGGATAGCTCACTTTCTTCTGACACGTTGCCAAGCAAGCCCCAACACTACACATAGTTAGAAACCATTTGATTTTTCCCCTTATTTGAACGGAGCATTTCTATGTTGTACTGAATGGACCAGGAGCAACAGCTTTTTGAGCTGTTGCAGAGAAATTCAGGCCCCAGAGGAAAAGCTTTCTAGTCGTAGTGACACTAGTTTATTATAATTGAGGATCAGACTGGACCTGTGCACCAGACTTTGAGAGATGATTTCAGCATCATCACACAGGTTTCTAGATAGAGGAGACAGGCAAGGTATCATCTTTTTGGGTGTACTCACATCTGATTTGGGTGGCAGTCAGTGACCAGCCTCTATAATAGCTTGGATGCCTCCTTTTCTCATAATCTCAAGCTGGTTCCTAGTTTGTCATTTCTTGAACCATTCCTGTGGTTCTGGGACATCAATCTGGGGACACCTATTTATTTCCTTTCAAGACACAGGCAGCTGAAGATGCCATGGACAAGAAAGTAACTCCTGTAGCCAGAATGTATATTTTTGGCCTGAAGTAGGTACACTTACATGTGTAGGCAGGTTGTATGTTTTGCTGCATGTAGATAAAACTGTGAAATTAAAGCAACTCAGGATTGTGAAGTCTGTGAATTTCAGACTAGTCTTTTCGTGTTGTCTTTGACTAGTTCTAAACCATACAGAAAACATCTCATAAAATTGTCTTAGTCTTTTTCTCTGTCTCTTTCTCTCTCTCTCTCTCTCTCTCTCTCTCTCTCTCTCTCTCTCTCTCTCTCTGTGTGTGTGTGTGTGTGTCTCTGTCACTCTCTCTGTCTTTTTGATGTCCAGTATCCTCTCTGCTTAAAGGCTGCAAAGGTTGGGTTTAAATTGTTTATTACTGAAAAAGAATCGAGGATTGAAGAGGGGGAGTGGGAAGGGAAGTGGTGGTAATGGAGGAGGGCACTTGTGGGGAAGAGCACTGGGTGTTATGTGGAAACCAATTTGACAATAAACTATTAAAAATAAATTGTTTATTTCTGAAATTTCTATATTCTTCAAAATGGAAACAAAATTATTCCACCCACATATTTTTGCATGTGATACACTTTTGTGAAACATCTTGCCAGGGTGTTGAGATAATCTCATTGAATCAAAGGGGAATTAAGTCAGGATATACATGATTTGCTCCACCAATTGATCTTAATTATGACTATAAGTAAATTCACAAAAATTCAGGTCTAAAAGCATTACTATATGACATACATAGCACCCTCTTTGTTTCTTTGTCTACTTGAAGCCTCAGTGTCCTGACCTGCTCTGGGGGTATGTTTGATTGTATAGACAATCTGTATGCTTCCTCCTTTCCTAGCACATTTCATAATCTCAGGTTTTGAAAGAGCATTTGAACTAAATTTTAAAAATCACTTTTGAGTGCAACTTTTCTTGTTATTAAAAGCCACATCTAGTCAGCTGACAATATTCATGTCCTTTGGCCTAGAATTATTTCTATTCTATTTGGAAAGTCATTATTAGTATATTTAAAAATAAGCTCTTATTTTGTGTTTTGTTGTTGGATCTTAGCAATGAAAACAAAGAGTCTACCAGAATAGAGTCACAGGTTAAATGGTTCACAGCAACATTTGTATACTGAAAAGTATTTAGAGATTAATAATACATGGGCTCAGCACTGCAACGGCACTTTCAACTCATGCCCTCCAATCACGCGGTGAAATAATGGATCGCAGACTTCTGAAAGTGAAAATAATTTCCCGTAGAGAAAGAGGCATGATAAGGGAGTGCACAACATTTGTTGATACATGTAGTATTTCTTTTATTAAAATTTTATTTGTTTATTTATTTTGAGAAAGAGGGAGAGAGAGAATCCCAAGTAGGCTCCACTCTGTCAGTGCAGAGTCCTACATGGGGCTCAATCTCATGAACTGCGAGATCATGACCTGAGCCATATTCGAGAATTGGATGCTTCAGTGACTGAGCCCCCTGGTTGCCCCAGCCCATGCATTATTTACAATAGGGTCCATCTAGAATCACAAACTTGGAGAGTGAGCACTAGAGCTGGAGTCCGGCAAACAGGCAGGGTCCGAACAGGTTCCCAATGGACGAACGAGCTCAGGAGAGGGTGTGAGCAGCTGGGGAACGTCTAGCACAAGCAGGAGCAAAGGCTTTATCCATGCTAATGTGATCACCCTGCTGGACACAGTGTGATATGAAAACACCCAGAAGTTTACTATGTTTTAAGGTAGATAGGCTGGAGGTATATCCAAAATAACATTGATTAGGATCATTTCATCGTCTGAAGGTGGCACAAATAATCAATGGTCTTTAGAGGTGAGGCGTGGCCAGAAAGCATCATCTTCAAAGGTGTAGAGAACCCCACCCATGGGATGCCCCATGTCACCACCAGCAGGCTCTGGACAAAGGGAACCAGAGTGTTAGATCTTATCAGTGGCCAGACCTGAAACTGAGTTTCATATGGTAGTTTAGGGCCCAGGCTACAGTATGCACTGAGTGGCAAGGAAGACTAATGTGCACAGAAAGAAGAAACAGAAGTGCAGGGGGACATGGTCAACATCTGGGGGGACTGGAAGGGATGTTCCGTTGGATTTTGAGACATTCCTTAGATATTGATGAAAGTAGCAACCATTAGCATGACTTTTTCAGTTCCAATTAGACGATCTCATTGTTGCCATGATACCACTGTATATTTAAGGAAATGGCTCTTTGTTTACAGATATTTTCAGCTTTAATTAATAAAATAATGATAAGAAGGGCACCTGGGTGGCTCTGGTTAAGTGTCGAACTTTGGCTCAGGTCATGATCTCACAGTTCATGGGTTGAAGCCCTGCATCAGGTTCTGTGTTGACACCCAGTGCTCTTCCCCACAAGTGCGCTCCTCCATTACCACCACCTTCCTTCGCCTGCCCCTCCTCCTTCAACCCTGGATTCATTTTCAGTATTCAACAATCTCTCAGGTTTTGCATCCCTCTCTCTCCCCAACTCTCTTTCCCCCTTCCCCTCCCTATGGTCCTCTGTGAGGTTTCTCCTTTTATATACAATGGAGTACTACATGGAATGGGCTTTTTTGAAAGAGATAGTGTGAGTGGGGAAGGGGCAGAGGGAGACAGAGAATCTCAAGTAGGCATCATACTCCGCAAGGAGCCTATGTGAGAATTGATCCCTGGGATTATGACCTGAGCTGAAATCAAGACTCGGACACTCATGTGACCCCCAGGTACCCCAGAAGGGACTTTTTAATGATAAAACCATAATTACTGTTTGCTAAGTATTATTATTTTATAAATTAGGTACAATGCCATCATTGGAAATAAAATATTCCCTAAATTATTTGTTTTCTTTCTTTCTTTCTTTCTTTCTTTCTTTCTTTCTTTCTTTCTTTCTTTCTTTCTTTCTCTCTTTCTTTCTCTCTCTTTCTCTCTCTCTCTCTCTCTCTCTCTCTCTCTCTCTCTCTCTCTCTCTCTTTCTTTTTTATAATAGTTTATTGTCAAATTGGTTTCCATATAACACCCAGTGCTTCTCCCCACAGGTGCCCCCCACCATGACCATCACACCCTCCCTCCCACCCCCTCCCCTTTCAGTCCATGGTTATTCTTCAGTATTCAGTAGTCTCCCTTGATCTGTGTCCCTCACTCTTCCCCACTCTCTTTCCCCCTTCCTCTCCCCATGGTCCACTGCCAGGTCTCTTCTGTTAGACCTATGAATGCAAATATATGGTATCTGTCCTTCTCTGCTTGATTTATTTCGCTGAAAACTATAGAAGACTTATGAAGGAAATTGAAGAAGACACACAGAAATGGAAAAACATTCCGTGCTCATGGATTGGAATTATTTGTTTTCAAAACAGAAACCACGTTGCATTCACATTTTGAAGTGATAACTAAAATACACATGATTCCAGGAAAAAGATAAATCTAAAATCATATGGATAGCATTTCATTTCCTGAAATTTTGATTTTGGAAAATGGAGGGTCCTGGGTTTCTGGGGAAAAAAAAGCAAGTAATTTTCTTTAAAGCAAATAAACACTGAGAGAAAGAAGAAAAGTAGTGTATAGAATTAACTGGAACAAGAAATAGATTTGAGTGCTGCTAACTAAGCTGATGTACCTTTGACTGGGTCACACAAGCTCTCAGGAGTGATTTGTAAAGTAATGCCAGTTTTTAAAAATTGTAAAGCCTATCATATGTGGTATATTTTTATTATTTATTTATTTTTTAAAATGTTTTATTTATTTTTGATACAGAGAGGGACAGAGCATGAGAGGAGGAGGGGCAGAGAGAGAGAAGGAGACACAGAACCGGAAGCAGGCTCCAAGCTCTGAGCTAGCTGTCAGCACAGAGCCTGACACGGGGCTCAAACTCACAAACGTGAGATCTGACCTGAGCTGAAGTTGGAGGCTTAACCGACTGAGCCACCCAGGCGCCCCTATATGTGGTATATTTTTAAAGACTGAAATTTATAACGAAGTTCCACTATTTTTGGGTGATGAAAATGGTTTTATTCCCTCTTGATTGAAAATTACTTAATTAAAAACTTTTTTTTAATCTTCTATTGAAATTAGCTGTTTTCTTTTTTCAGTAACTAGAAAGACATTAATATAAAGGCGTAAATTTGGTTGCATGGAAATGATAGTCTAATTTATTTCCTACAGTGTATAATTGTTGCTTACCCCAAAACATGGTTTTATTGAGGTGTAACTGATTCACAATAATTGGTATATATTTAATGTATACAATTGATGAGTCTGCATATATTCTTGAACCATTATCATAATCAAGGTATTAAATTACATCCAAAAGTTTCCTTGTGTGTGTGTGTGTGTGTGTGTGTGTGTGTGTGTGTGTGATAGAAATATTTAACATAATTCACCTTCTCACCAATGATTAAGTACATAATACAGTCTTGTTAAATTCAAGTGATATAATGGCCAGTAATTTTCTAGAATTGATTCATCTTGTATGGCTGTAAGTTAACTTCCCGTTTCCTCTCTTTCCATCCCCTGGCTACCACCAGTTTATTTTTGTTTTTGGGTTGACTATTTTACACACTTTACGTCAGAGGACTATTTGTTTTTTTGTGTGTAGGTTATTTTACTTAGCATAGTGCTCTCCAGGCCCTTCTGTATTGTTGTGCATTCCAGGATTTATTTATTTTTAAAGGATGAGTAACATTGCATTAATATCAAATGATATTCCATTATTAAGGATGAGTAATAAACAACATTTTCTCCATTTATCCATAGATAACTATTGTAAATAATGCTGCAACACACACACAAAAAAAGTATCTCTTTGGGAAAAAAATTTAAAAAATTAAGGTATTTTTTTGAGATTCTAATTTCAATTCTTTTGAATATATACCAGAAATGAGATTGTTGAATCATATGACAGCTTTAATTTTTTGAGGAATGCTGATTCTGTTTTTCATAGTGCCTCTACCATTTTACATTCTGACCAACATTGTACAAGGGTTCTAACTTCTTCAAAATCTTGTCAACATTTGCTATCTCTTTTTAAATACTTTTTTATTTATTTGTTTATTTATTTATTTATTTATTTATTTAGAAAGAGAGAACAAGCAACATAAGCCAAGAAGGGACAGAGAGAGGGAGAGAGAGAATCCAAAGCAGGCTCCATGCTGTCAGCACAGGGCTTGACATGAGCTTGAAATCACACACCACGAGATCGTGACCTGAGCTGAAATTGAAAGTCAGATGCTTAACCACCTCAGCCACCCAGACACCCTGACTATGCTTTGCTTTCTAATTACATCCATCTTTACTGGTGTTAGGTGGTACTTCATTTGTTCCATATTTGCATTATCTTGATGATTAGCGATACTGATCATTTTTCCTGTGCCCATCAAAAATTTGTGTGTGGTAGAAGTGTGTATTCAAGTCTTTTGTCTATTTTTGAATGGTGTTATTATTTATTTATTTATTTTTGTGGGTTTTTTTTTAATCTGAAATTCATATATATTTTCGATATTAACTCCTCTTTGGATATATGTTTTACAAATATTTTTTCCCATTTCCTAGATTTTTGCTTTTATTGCCTATGATTTCAGTGTCATATCTCTAAAATAATTGCCAAGGCCAATGTCATGAAGCTTCTCCTTTATGCTTTTTAAGAGTTTAGATTTAGATCCTACATTTAAGTTTTTAATACACTTTGAGTTGATTGATGGTGCATGTGGTGTGAGCTAGAGTCCAATTTCAATTTTTTGCATGTGTTTATTTAGCTTTCTCAGCACCATTTATTGAAGAGACTATCTTTTCCTCATGATCTCCAGGACCTTCATTTTCTCCACTGATCTATTTGTCTATCTTTATGACAGTACTATATGTTTTAATTATCATAGCTTGATGATGATGTTTTTAAATATGTCTGGTCTTCTCTATTTTGGAGACCACCAGAGGAGAGCTAACATATTAAGAAGATATGCATTGGATTTATTTAGAATGCACACGGTAGGAAAATAGGTCTAAGTTACTAGATGTAAGGACATAAGTTCTAAGAACTTATCATAGAATATTTTGGGGGGAGCTGACATTGTCTCATTTGACCTTATGTAATATGTCATTTTTCTCAGGTATAGCAGTCTTTGAAAACGTACTTCACACACGGGGATGAGGAGGAGTACCAATGAGAGCAACGTAACAGGTTTTATGCTGTTGGGGTTTTCTGATCACCCTCGGTTATGGGAGGCTCTGTTTGTGGTCATCTTGATCTTGTATCTAATACCATTTTGGGGAACACCACCATCATTCTGCTGTCTCGTCTGGAATCCAAGCTTCATACACCAATGTATTTTTTCCTTTCTCATCTTTCCTTTTTGGATCTCTGCTTTACCAGCAGTGTCATTCCTCAGCTCCTAGTAAACTTTTGGGATCCTATGAAAAAAATCACCTATGGTGGCTGTGTGGTTCAGCTCTATGTCTCTCTTGCCCTGGGATCTACAGAGTGTGTTCTCCTAGCCGTGATGTCCTATGATCGCTACGTTGCCATCTGCCGTCCACTCCACTCCACTGCCTTTTTTTTTTTTTTACTCTAAACCTTTTATTTTTTCATTTCTTTTTTTTATTGTCAAATTGTTTTCCATACAACACCCAGTGCTCTTCCCCATAATAGTCTCTCAAGTTTTACATCCCTCTCTGTCCCCAACTCTCTCTCCCTCCTCCGCTCCCCCGTGTTCTACATTGGGTCTCTCCTGTTTTCCTGCTAGACCTATGAGTGCAAACATATGGTATCTATCCTTCTCTGCCTGGCTTACTTCACTCAGCATGACACCCTCAAGGTCCATCCACTTTCCTACAAATGGCCATATATCATTCTTTCTCATTGCCATATAGTACTCCATTGTATATATATACCACATCTTCTTGATCCATTCATCAGTTGATGGACATTTAGGTTCTTTCCATGATTTGGCTATTGTAGAAAGTGCCGCTATGAACATTGGGGTACATGTGCTCC
>PISW01015074.1:0-18409 GCA_004023785.1 Mungos mungo | reverse complement strand
ACAGGTGAAAAATCAAAACACTTAGAAAAATCATTTAATGTTTTTATTTACAGCGTACGTGGAAATACCGGCTTGGTTTGGGATGGAAACTGTTACATAATTTATGGCCACAAAACCAATTCCTAACGCAACGTGTTCTCCGGTTTCGCGGGGCCCGGAGACACCCAATCCGTATTCCGTTCCGCCGGAGAGAACGGATGTCAGAGCCGTGGCAGGGGCGCGGGGCGGCTTCCCGGCAGCTCCGGACGGGAAGGCAGCCGCCGCACGGATGTAGGACAGCAAAGTGGTTTCTAATGGAAGGATTGTAATTTATTTTGACACAGATCATGTATTATTCAGCTGGAGTAAAAATAAACCTTATTAACTGGGAAAATAGATCCCTTCTTCAGCCCACGCTATGCCAACTGCAACTTAATAGTGATGATCAGGACAATAGCGGGGTTTGCTCAAACATCTTATCTGCACTCGAAGAATCAAATCCCTTGCTGGGAAATTTACAAACACGCAACCGCATCCGATATGCTTAACCTCCTGGCAGCGGAGCAGGTGCCGCCCTGCGGGTCAGATCCTGCGGTGGAGCCGGGTGGGGGAGGGGGCCCGTGTGGGGCTGGGACCTGGCCCGCGAGCCCGTTCATCTACTGGCTCATTCATTCATTCATTCATTCATTCATTCCTCTACGATACACCAGCTCTGTGCCAGGCGTCTTTACACATAATCCCACTTGCTATCCCCCCAACTCCACAAAACAAGTGTTACCAGCCTTAATTTTGCCCCTGACAGAGATGAGGCTCTGAGGCTCGTGGGCTGTGGGTGCCAGCCCTGTGGGTGCCAACCTGTGCCCTCCAGCCCTACGCCTGCTTCAACCTTCCTGCCGGCCGATGCTGCTGTAGTGGTTGAGCACTGTCCCCTCCCCCGCCATTCATGTCCACTGGGAACCTCAGAACATGACCTTACTGGAAAGGTCTTTGTGGATGTAATCAACTTAAGGATGAGGCCGTGCTGGATTAGGGTGGGCCTTAGAGCCGATGAGCAGTGTCCTTAAAGGACAAAAGAGACACTGGAGAAGCCACATGACCACAGGACAAGGACTAGAGGGATGTGTCTACAGTCAGAACACGCCTGGGTGGTGCTGTCGCCATGGAGGGGGATGTGGGGCAGGTTTCCTCGGAGCTGACGGAAGGGACTGACCTGCCAGCATCTTGGTCTCGGACGTCCAGCCTCCAGAACGGGGAGAGTAAAGGTCTGTTGTCCCAAGTCCCCCAGTCCGCGCATTTCTTAGGGCAGCCCCAGGGGACCACAGGGGACACAGAGCTGGCTTCATTCACTCCTGCGGAGACGAGAGGAGAAGCAGGGGACCCAGGCGCCTGCACCGCCCGCCTCCGGCCGGTCTCCAGGGTTTCGTGAGTAGGACCGTGCCCCCCGCAGCGTCCAGCCCGGGCCGGTCCCAGCCGGCTGTGGGCTCCAGCAGCTGAATGTGCCGTGAGGCTCCAGAGGCCGGACCGGACCAGCTCTCAGCCCAGCTCTGGCCTGAAGTTGAGGCAGGCACAGCTCAGGGGCCTTCGGCACATTCTCATTATTGTGCGGCCCCCACATGCGTGTGTCGGACCTTCCCATCTTCCCAGACTGACGCTCTGCTGGCATTAAACACCCCTCTCCGTCTCCTGGCGCCCACCCTTTGACTTTCTGTCTCCACGGAGCCGACTGCTCTGGGGAGTGGGGTCCTTCAGTGTTTGTTCTTGGTGACCGACTTGCTGCCCAGGCAGGTGCGCGAGGACGGAATGGAGTGCGTGTGACCTGCCTGGAGCCCCCGTGGTTCTCAGTCGGGCGGTGCCTTGCGCCCCGGGGCCCGGACCCCCGCCCTGCAGGGTAAGGGAGCGGTGCCGCTCTGTGGTCTCTCTGTGCCCAGCCACGCCCTTGTTGGGTGCTCTGACCAACTGCGGCACGGGGAGCCACCCCACCCACCCCGCTCTGTCTCTCTTTCTCTCTGACTTGTCCACACCCCCTCCCTCCATCTCTCTTTCTCTCTGACTCTGTCTCCCTCCCCCACCCCCCCATCTCCCCCAGCACACGCTGCTCCTTCTGCCTGAGTCACCCTTTCCTCACCTTCTGCCTGGCTACCCTGACCGTCTTCCCCAGCGACTACATGTATCACCCCCTCGGGGAGGGCCTCCCAGGTCTCCCGGGTCCTCCGCCCGTACCCCATCTCAGCCTGCACCTGCGCGGGGGGCGCCTGGCATAGAGTAAGCGCTCAGTAGACACGCGGCTGCGGTGCATCTGACTTTGTGGTCACAGACCTAGAGGCCTTGTGGGTTCCCGACTGTCCCACAGGAGACGCGCCCCATGGGGAGGAGGGAAGGGGGCCCACGGGAACATCCGGAATGGGCACCAGCCTGCAGGTGTCTGTGGGCCTGGGGGACAGACCGCAGTGAGGCACGTGAGTCCTGGGAGACGCGCTCTGGGGAGGCAGCTGGGGGTGGGGAGAACCATGGGGCCCGTGGGCTCCCTCCACCCCCACCCCGCTTGTCTGGGACCCGTGCTGGCAGCTGCTTTTCCTTGTTTTGTGGGTTCCCTGAGGAAGAGTTCCCGCCAACTACTCCAAGGCTGCTAATGGGAGGACAATGCAGGGCGTGACGGGTGGGTTTGGCCCTCCGTGGGCACAGGTGTTAGGAACACCTGAACCACTTCGTTTTGCTTGTAGCTTTATTTTTATGTGAGCTCCGAAGTGATAACCAGGAAGAAGCCCTGTCTAATTAAGTCCAGAAGAGCTCCTTCTATGTACATAAAATAAAAATTGTAAGGGATAGGAAGCATTGTGTCAGTTTAATTGGTGATGTTTTTTCTTTCTTAGTGGTACGTAAAGCAAGGGAGCGTTTGGCCCCGGCCCCCACCTTACATTCAGTGAAACATTCTGAGTAAAATACAACAGGCTTGCTGCGCGTGCTGGGCACACTGGTACCTGAGTTATGTGATTTACGCCATTCAGTTCTGTGACGGTCCCGTAAGGCGCCAGGCGCGCAGGAGGGAACTTCCCGGGCAGGGGAGGGGGGCTGCGATGGAGAATCCGATGGTCAGGGGGCCCCGGTGAGAGGTGAGTGCAGCCGGAGGACGTGAGGGGGCTGCGCCTGCCCTGGGGGGGAGGTCCCAGCAGTTCTCAGAGCCACCTGGGGTGCAGGGCCCGGGGTCCCCGCGTCCCTGGGGAGGAGGCCATGCCTCCAAGGCCGGGCTGTGACTGACACGAATCAACCAAGTGTCCCTGAGTCTGCATGGCCGCCTGGGGTCCTGGCAGAAGGACGCACAACAGACAGAGGAGCTGCCCGCCAGGCTGGGAGGAGGCTGTGCCTCACGTGAGGCTTTTCTGTTCTGTCCTGAGGAGGTTTGTGGTTCGGGATGAAAGGGGAGGAAGGAGAGGGTCCACATTTCCTGTGAGCTCCCTGACTCCACCCTTAGTCCCCCCTCACCCCTCCTCCTCCGGGCAATGCTCACACCCGTCCCCCCCCCACCCCAGGCGCCACCTGCCTCTGCAGGGACAGACAGGCCCCCAGTGCCATCCTCGGTTCTGCTCCGGGCTCTGCAGAGCAGGGCCCTGTGAAGGTCAGAGCCCCAGGTGTCTCCTCCGTGGAGGGACCGGACCTGCCTGGACGCTGCTCCAGGGGTGTGGCCGGGGCTCCTCCGGGAACGTGGGTGTGGCTCCTGTCCCTCCAGCAGCATGTGTCCCCTGTAAGTGCAGGTGGCTGAGCGGCAGGTGACTCTTGCCCTCGGACCATAGCTTCTATGGTCCTGATGCGGACTTGGTTAGGGCCAGACAGGCTGGGGTCAGGGTCCCCACCCTGCACTGAAAACTCGGGGCCCATTTTTATTTTCATGTTTTGACCACCAGGAGGATGGCAACAGCCCTGCCAGTGGGGGTTCGGGACCCTCGGTGCGGGCTGGTTCTGCCGTCGTTGGCTGCAAGGGGCCCGAGGTGCATGGGGATTAATTACAGCAAACCCCAGGGGCCTGAAAGGGCGTCCCGAGGCTTGGTGAAGGAGGGTGCTTGTCCCCTCATGGCTCCAGCAGGCTGCCAGCCTGACGGAGGTCTGGGAGCAGATCCCGGGGGCCCCTCCTTCCCCGGACGTGGGCGGTGGGCTCTCCCTCCAGTGCTCGGGGTCTTGCCGAGATGGGCTTAGCTGTAGAGAAGCATGAGCATCTGTGAAACTGAGAGGAGACGGGGCGGGGCCTGCAGGGGAGGCCGGCAGGGAATGTGAGCACCAAATGAAGCGAAATCCATCCGTTCACCGGTCCTGCCCGGCCACTGGGCCCTAGAACATGCCCCTCCCGGGCATGAAGCCCACCCTGGAAGCCGGCTGTGCTGGGGCCTGGCTCACGTGGGGCGCGGGGAGCACACCATTTCCAGGGTCTGTATAGATTTAAGATAAGGCTTTGGTTAATGTGGGGCCTTTATGCTTAAACATTTCTGGAATGTAGCTGCTGGCGGGGTGGGGGGGTGGGGTGGCACCTGCAGACCTCGTGGCCTGAGGTGTAGCTGGAAGGGAGGCCCTCCGTCCGTCCTCCACCTGGCCCTGCTGGCTGGGGTTACCAGGAGGCCCTTGGATGCAGAGTGGGTGTGTGTCTCCAGCCCCGAGGAGGGGTGGAGGCCGGCGGGTGGGGGAGGTGAGGCTGCTGGTGCCTGCAGGATGACGGGGAGGAGGCAGGGCCAGCCCCTCCCTGGGCTTCTAGGCTGTGACTCCGGTGGTCCAGTCTTGCCCAGCGCCTGGCGGCTTCGGGGACAGATTCCAGCGGAGCCTGACTGAGCCACTGACTCGGGCCCCCTCCCTCGGTGACTTGGGATGCGGGGGCTTCTGGCCGCAGACTCCAAGCGGAGCTTCCTGCTGAACGTGCATTCGGACCGGGATGGAAGCCCACGCCCCCAGGGCTCCTGCTCCGAGCCTGGCTGCCACGCCCCCTCCCTCGTCTCTGCCCCCACCCCTGCTGCCCACCACCCTCCGTGCCCGACCACCTGCCTCATCTCCAGGTGCTGACCCCCTAGCTTCTGCTTTTCTAACTCCACACTCTGTCCCCTCTTCTGCTCTCAATCACCATAGCTCCGGAATCTTCCATGCCCTGCCTTCAAATAGAAGGCAGGAGGACGTTGGGGGTCTCCTCAGTAGAGTAAGAGGCTTTTCCGATGGATCCTGAAGAGCCGGGTCTGTGCCAAGGCCAAAGACGAGGAGCAGGTGGCCGGACGATAACTGGGGCCAGTGTGCGGCCTGCAGCTGTCCTGTGGCCTTGCGTCCGGGGAGCCTGAGCACCGCCAGCGCTCAGGGAGAGAGGGAGTGCCCCGGGATGGGGGGAGGGGCTGGCAGGCAGGGGCGGTGCTGGGCTCGCTGCCCCCGGGAGCGGGGCAAAGGGCCGGCGGCACACTGGGGTTCCCTGGTTGGCTTGTTTGTCCCACGAGCTTCTGCCGTAGCTAGCGCGTGTAACTGAACCAAGGACCTTGAGGTGTGAGGTCATCAGCCCCTCCCTTCAGAAGGCACGGAAGCCGAGGCACAGGCTAAATAAATTACCCAAAGTCACGCAGCCAACAAACGCCAGCGGAGGACCAGAACCCCGTGAGCTTGTGTGTGGACACATTGGGGGTCAGCCAGGGTCCCCAGGGACACGCCCAGAGGAGCGGCTCTGCAGAAGCATGGTGGGGCAGGGGGGGGGGCACAGAACTATGCTCGCACGTTAAATATGCGAACGCAGCACGAGTTTTTCCCGTTACAGAAGAACTTCTGCTTCATGCGGAAGTCCTGGTGCCGTAACCAAGTGACAGGTCTCTGTAAGCATTAACGTGGGTTTGAGTCACAGCCCGTGACGTACCCATTTCAGAGCGAGAACAAAGGAGCTGGGCAGCGCTCTCGGGAGGGGATGCAGGCCCCCCTCCAAGCCCTGGGGGTTCGCACCCACTAGGGAGGCCCGGATGGTGTCGGGGTGAGCCGGTGCCTGCAGGGGCGCCCTCACTCACCCCGTGATTGTGGGCTCGAGGCAGCCCCGCTGGCCGCAGCCCTGGGGCCCGAAGCCTCACCAGTTCAACGATGTCCTTACAGAGACCTTCAGGGCAGCCCGTCTGCTGACTCCGAGGCCACTCAGGCAGGACCCTGGTGGGACGCAGGCTGAGCCACTGTCACACGCCGTGAGGCCCACCTGGGGTTTGCAGAGTTGAACTAAAGCTGCTTCCGACTGGTGTGCGGAAAGCAGCCTGGGAGTTTCTGCAGGTGGCCTTCCAGGTGGGGCTGGACTGGGGGTGTGACCGTGGTGATGCCTCCTTTCCTGACTGTCCCCATCCTGGCCCTGGGGGCCTCTTCCCAGCCCCTCGTCCTGTGATGCTGTCATGTAGCACGCGAGTCCCTGTGTCCCCAGGTTACAGCTGCCACTGTCACCTCGTGGCTCCTGGGCCTCAGGAATCCAGGGGGGCCTCAGCGGGTGGTTCTGGCTCAGTGGCCTTCACCAGGCTCGCCAGGGTTGCTGTCTCATCTGAAGCCTCGACTGGGACCAACAGAGCACGTCTGAGCCCACTCACGTGGCCGTCGGCGGCCTCGGGGCCTGCTGGCTGTCGGCTGGACGCTTCCATTCCTGGCCGGACGGGCGCCTCCATGAGCCTTCCTGCAGCGTGGCCGCTCTCCTCCCCACAATGCGAGGAACCAAGGGAGAAGCAGTCTTGGAAGTGACCTTATCATGTCATCTTCCACTGGCTGTACAGACCAGTCCCGACAGACAGAGGGGACTGCACAGAGCTGTGACCCCCAGGAGGTGGGGCCCTGGGGCTCATCTTGGAGCCTGACCACCCCCGTGCACCCTCACCCGTCACCGAGCCCAGCCCCAGTGACCCTTGTGCCTATAACGGGGTCACGTGACAAAGCCTCCCCTCCCCATGGCACGTGATGAGTGGACCGGCAGCAGCCTGGGGTCTTTTGCATCTCAGAACCCCGATTCCCATGATGATGTTGGGAGGGAGGCACGTCCCGTTCGCATTGAGATGCTGCCCGCACATCCCCCGTGCGGTCGGACTGCACAAACCTGGTGTGGCTTCCCCTCGGGCTCCGTCGGGGTCAGAGAGCTCGACTCTGGAGGGCGCCTGTGAAAGCCCCTTCTCGGTGCCACTTGGACATCATGGCCCTGACGGCTGCTGAAGGGTGTCCCAGCGGGTAGGATGAAGCTCCCCCTTCCCTACAGCAAAGCACGCCACGCTCACAGATGTCACTGCGAGCAAAGGCACCTTGGGAGACCCCGGTGCACATGCCCTTGTGCCTTGAGAAAGTAGCCTTTGTCTTCCGAGCAGGCTGCGATTCTGATAAGGCTGCGGAATGGGTAACGTGTGGCCCCGGCAATAGAATGAAAATCAACGTCTTTGTCTTCTTGAAGGCATAGATGTTTGTTATTTTTTCTTTATTAAACCAGAAGAAAATCGTGAGCACATTTTACTTCTCCCACAAGAATGGAGGAAGAAAAAAAAGAGAGAGAAGACTCCCCCCATGAATCCATTGGAGTCTTAAAAATTTAAACAAAGCATTTGAGAATCTAATTACATTGAAATGAACAACAGGTCTCTAAAGAAGGCTGATTGATTCAATGGTCAGAGGCCTATTTCACACCTATTTCAGCTGGAGGGTGCGCGGGGACGCCCTTGTTGCTAAAATCAGACAGTCCAGGTGGCATGTGTGTGGTTTTCCACAGGTGCGGGGGGCTGATGGCGGTTCCACAGCTCCGTCCTCCTGGCCATGGCCATAGATGCGATCATGTGACGTTTTATCTTTTGAAATGAAGCCCAAAGCTAGTGCCGTGAGTAAACAGTTGGTTCCCTGCAGGCTCTCTCTGGCCAGGGGGGCACCTTTGATCAGGGCCCAAGTTTCGGTGAAGCTGCTTGTCCAGCCATCTGGTCAACCTAACTACCCCCCACCATCAATCATTAGCCACAATAGTGCCTTTGCTCGGCGCCTTCTCACAAAGCCCAATGATTACTTTTTAAAAATAGATGATCATTTGCAGGGTATGCAATCCGTCCATGCCTCTGGGTGCTCTATATTCTATCTCTGGAGCAAGAAGCCTGCATATTTAGACCACATGACCCTATCTTGGCAAAGCCCGGTCTTCACTGAGTCACGTTTTCCGTTATGCTCCTGGCTTTTGCTGAGATCCTTCTGAGAAACAGCTGCGCGAAGTGGGGCCACGGTCCTTTTCCACAAAGATGTTATCAAGGACGTTTTCGCTTTATCCCGAGGGGTTCCCAGCATCAATTACACAGAGTCCTCCTTTCAGGAATGTGCGGGCTCCCTCCTGTCTGATAAGCGGATCTCTCTTGTCCATACCCTGCTCTCTGCCCTGCACGGAGCTGGAGCCACAGCCAAATTCAACTACAGAAGCCCTTCTTCCATCTCCCTCTTGGCCCTGGTTTGCACCGTCTATAGTGCCTGTTCCCTGGGTGCTGAGCCTCCATTTCAGTTGCTACTTGAGATCGCTGGGAAGTACGGGGACATGGAGGCAGGATCTTGGGTTTCAGATTGCGATGGGCTGTGTTCAGATCCCAGCTGTGCGGCCCCGGGGAGGCAGTGGGCTTCTCTGAGCCTAACCACTGCCAATGTCCCTGCTTTCTATCCAACGAGCTCTGTTCAGTAGTGGGTCAGGGAACCAGAACCTCGCTAGGATGCAAAGAACCTTCCCAATTCCTCATGAAATGTTTAGGTAAACAAGTACATTTCAATCAATATCTTCCACAGGGCGCACGAAGGTAGATTTATTGACTGTGTTACTGTCCGCAGTCCTCAGGGGAGGCCAGATGGGATTTCAGAACTTCAGGCTGGAAAACTTTCCTCTGTGTGTTTCTGGAGATGAGCCTTCTGATGCCAGGGGGGTGAGGTGGGGAGGGGTTCTTGCTGCCTGGGAACTGCGGAGCCGACCATCACTGCCCAGACTTCCTGGGCCACGGAAGCCTCTAGAATTCCGGCTCCAATTCCAATACGTGTGGGATGTCCCCCCTCCCACCATATCCACCAGTAGATCCCAGTCACCCGGCTGGGTGTCCTACAGTTCAGCTCAGTTGGGACCCTGCCTGCCTGGCGTTGGCGTCAGGTCCCACAGACTAAAGGCTCAGGCTCCCCGCTTCCAATGTCAATCTCAAACCCAGTTTGTCACCTGTGCTTCTGACCAACCAACTGTGGATGGGAGGTTCTGATGACCCCTCCCTGGGTTTGATCAATTTGCCAGAGCGACCCACGGGACTCAGAAAACCGGTTTACTTTCTAGGTCACTGGTTTACGACAAGAAGAGATAGCTCGGGAGCAGCCAGGTGGAAGGGATTCGAGGGCGAGGTGTGTGGGGAAGCCGGAGCCTCCAGGCCCCCCGAGAAAGCCACTCACCTGCACCTCCACGTGCGACCCCGTTCTCCAAATGCTGTCCTTTGCGGTTTTCCCAGAGGCTCCATCACATGGGCATTATTGATCCAGTCATTGACTGACCAGAGGTGGTTGATCCAGCCTCCCAGGGGCAGCAGGGAGAAGGCCTGGGGGAGGGGCGGGACTGAAAGTTCCAACCTTCTATCAATGGGAGACAGCGGCTTCCCCTCCAACCTTAGGTGTGGTCTCCAAATCTCCACATCAGCAGAACAAAAGACACCTTTCCGGCTCTCCTCCTGTCAGGAAAGGGTCCAGACCAAATATCAGCTGCTTCTTCGAAGTCTCAACCACAATTCTCTCCAGAAGATCATGTCAGGCACCCCCTGAGCCAGTGCTTTAGCCAAGGGTTGAGGAGGGGACTCCTCTTCTGTGGCCTTTGAAGGCGGCCTGAGGGGGGCGCATGGGGCACGGGACAGGACGGGCTGGCCAGGGGTGGGAATGGATGCAGATGCCCAGGCCTCCTCTCCCTGGACTTCCTGGTTCGGCCGGGCTGGCGGGGGCAGGGAGATGCGTGCCCTCCAGGCTCCCGGGTGATTCCCGAGGTCTGCTGCAGGGGTTGCCGAAGCCGGGGCCCCGTGACCCCGATTCGTTCCCATCCTGGGGGTGGGTCAGGCCCAGAGCCCGTGGGCGACCGTGTGTGAGATGTGGTCAGTCGTCTCCTGGGTAAACCACCAGGAACAAACCACATTAAAAATTATTCCTTATTATCCTTTTTGGCTCCGGGTGTCTTCTTTTGGAAGTGACTTGGCGCACAAGTGGGAAGAGAGGTCCTGGCAGGGCTCTGCTGTTAGAACCCTCCGTTTACTTCGGACTGACGGCCGCGTAGAAGAGGCCGGCCTTCCCAGCCGTCACTGAGCTGTGCTCCCCGCTGCAGAGTCCTGTCCGGGGGGAGAGGGGGTGACTTATGCCAAATTCCCAGGCGCCACCTCTGTGGCCCCGATGCCAATCACGGACGCTGCTCTGGGCCCCTGGGTTGGCGTGGGCAGTGCCTGGAGCCCTGGGAGCAGAGGTGAGGCCTGGGGTGGGGGGGGGTCTGCCTCCTCTCCCCCACTCTGTGGTCTAACCAGCAAGGCAGAGCGATCTTTCTGGAAGCTTCCCTCCGGAGAAGCTGGGCCGCTCCTCCATCACGCCTATCCCTGGGCTCTTGCAAGTGTTTGTCACAACGACCTGCTTCTCCGGTGTGTCCTGTCATTCACTGTGTCTATCTGGACAGAATCTCCCTCCTATCTGGGTTATCTTCTCTGCGTTGGCCCATCTTCATCCATCTGGATTTTGGGGGGCGTCTGCCCTCTGGCTTCTGCCAGGAAGGGACTCTGTCACAGCGCCCAGCACTTCCTCCCCTCCCTGAGCCCTGCACACACCTTCCACTTGGCAGGTTGGACACTCCGTGCTGAGCAGAAAGGGTGGAGATTCAGGCAGGGCCTGGCAGACCCCCCTTGGCCTCCCAGAATTGTTGAGACTTGTGCTATTTTAAAAACTGGGGGGTGGGGGGTGGGGGGAGGGAAAGTTAACACCTGCCAGGCCTTCAGTATTCTAGACCCAGTTTTAAATGCATTACATGGATTATTATTTTTTATGTTTTTTATTTATTTTGGAGAGACAGCGCGAGCAGGGGAGGGTCAGAGAGAGAGGGAGACACAGAATCTGAACCAGGCTCCAGGCTCTGAGCTAGCTGTCAGCACAGAGCCCGACGCGGGGCTCGAACCCACCAACCGCGAGATCATGACCTGAGTCGAAGTCGGACGCTTAACCAACTGAACTATCCAGGCGCCCCCAGTATTTTTAATCCTCGTATGAATTCTATGATGTAGGGGGTTTTTGCATCACTATTTTGAAGTTTAGAAAAGAAAGACCCCAAACAGAACTTACGAATGGAAAGAGTCTCACAGGCTAACAGAGAACATCATGTGGCCGTAAATAACGAAGAGCTATTCATCATAGAAACACATGCAGCTAAGGGCAAAGCTTCAAAAATACATCCAGCAAAGTGACGGACGTCCAGGGAGAAATTCTAATGGAGTTTTTGACGACAGATCGAAGTAACGGAAAATAAAGATATCGGAGTCTGGGCCGTGCCCGCTGCCTGTCCACCCAGGGAAGTTGGACGTCGGGTCACAGAGGAGGTCTTGGTCAGTCCCTAAGAACTGAGAGGAAATACACTGCTCTGACCACAAATAAATGACATTCAAATTAACAAAAGAATCGTTTTTTAGAAGCCCTGATTTTGGGGGAACTCATGAGCGTATCTCTGAATAACTCATGGAAATGATCAAAGAAAGGAGGAAAGACACAGAACAAGTGATGATAGAATTTGATGTGTCAGAATCGGCGGGAAAGAGCTGAAGCAATTATTTAAAAAAATTTTTTTAAGTTTTTTTATTTTTGAGAAAGCGAGCAGGGGAAGAGTAGAGAGAGAGAGACACACACACAGAATCTGAAGCAGGCTCCAGGCTCCGAGCTGTCAGCACAGAGCCCGATGTGGGGCTCGAACCCACAGACTGAGATCATGACCTGAGCCGAAGTCAGATGCTTAACTGACTGAGCCCCCAGGCGCCCCAGAACTGAGGGAATTTTAAGGAAAAGCTGAGGGTAGTGAATGCATTTATCAGGAAACAGCAGTGTTGGAAATGAATGAGGTATTTGACATGACACCAGCCCACCTCCCTCCTGTCAAAAATACAAGGACAGAAATTGAAAAAGATCAAAGCAAAAAGAAATTAAGAAGAGGAACCTGTAGGAAGGGTGACCGAAACCAAAATCTGGTTCAAAGAAGTGAGCACACCAGGCTTCTGGAAAGGCCAATCAAGAGAAGGATCAGGAAGCTGGAATAATTAGGAAATTAGCAGCACGAACAGGCATGTTTTACTCTATAAACAGTCACTTAGATGGAGTGGATGCATTCTTAGGGAAAGCACAAAATGCCCGTGGGGCACCTGGGTGGCTCTGACCCTTGTTTTCGGCCCAGGTCACTGTCTCAGGGCTCCTGTCGGGTTCCGTGCCGACAGTGAGGAGCCTGTTTGGGATTCTCTGTCTCCCTTTCTCTGCCCCTCCCCCACGCGCTCTCTAGCTCTCTCTCAAAATAAATAAGCATTAAAAAATTGTTTAAAAAAACCATACATGCCCAAACTGATGGCAGAGCGAACTGCCAGCTTGAATAGACTGAAAGGGAGGTCGTGGCCAGGATGTTCCTCTAACAGCCGCCAGCCCCTCCCCCCAGTCCAGATGATTTTTGGGGAGATTTCAACAGTATTTCTTAGGAGCAGGTAATTTCCGTTTTATACGCAGTCTTTGGGAAAGTTGAAAATAGGTGCAATTTACCCGGCTCATTTCATGAATCTGCTGTAATCCAGGTCTCATAATAACATAAGGACAATGAGAGTTAGAAAGAAACCACCACGGGTCCAGTTTATTTATGAGCGAAGTTGCAGAAATCCTCAGTGAAATGTTAACCGAGTCAAATGTAATAAGAAAACGAACCACGATGAAAACGGGCCAGGATGAAACAGTTTTACCAGGAACATCCCAACCCCCTCGTTTCCACTCACCGTAGTGACAGATGAAAGGGAATCCGGGTCTGTGTCTCAATCAGTGCAGTGGGGACATGTCTCCATCAGCGAGGCTAGGACTCCGCCCCCCTTTGTGATAAGATATGATTAAAAAAACAACCCAAACTCAACCCTGAATCCCCACCTGACGACACCCATTAACGGAATCTGGGCAGATTAAAGTCCAATACGAACAGCAGAAGTTAAAGGAAATGTAAGAGGAAGTCTTTGTCACTCAGGAGCTTGGTTGCCTTACATGCAAACCCTCAAACCACAAAGCAAAAAGAATCAGTACATTTCATTATCCCAGGGCCAGAGATTTTTGTTCAATGAAAGACAATACGGACAAAGTTAATACACAGCTGAGCAAATGAGAAAAGGTATTTGCAATGTTGAAAACCGCCAGGGGAGGGATTAAGCCCTAGGATTTACAAGGAACTTTCGCAAATCAAAAAGATGAGCCCAGGGACCCCAGCGGAAAAATGGGCAAAGGATCGGGGCAGATGATCGATTGAAGGAGGCCCCGAAGCTAATAAGCACGAGAGGAGCCCACAGTCATTAGTAACCACACAAAGGCGACTTAGGACAAGATTCCACTTCACATCGGTTGCACTGGGAACAATTTACAGAGTGATTAAGCCAAGTGCTGGCGCGGGTGTGCGGCCGGGGTGGGGGGGGGCGTGGATGCGCGGCCGGGGGGCGTGGGTGTGTGGCCGCGGGGCTTGGATGCCACCGCCGTTCTGGAAGGCCAGGCCGGGGCACATTCCTTGTGGCCACAGCTCTGGGGCCACGGAGCCACCGGGAGGCGCTCTCAGGGCCCCTGCAGGCGGCGACAGGCGTGGCTGTGCGCTGGGGCCTGCCTGGGTGCCCACCCCTCGGGGGGAGAGCCCACGGCACTGTTCAGGGGGTGCGCACCGCCAAAGGCTGCAGCTGAAACCGCAAATCAGCGCAGGGCAGCAGGGATGGGGCTGGGGACCCCGAGACTGGAACAAAAAGCAGAAGGGAACAGAGTAAAGTATCTGCCACCACGTCACTTACACAAGTAAAACCTTCACGCCAGCAAGTCCGCAAAGCCGAGGACGCCGATGCACAAGAGAGAGAGGCAGCAGTCATGGCCGCAGCATTGTTGCCTCTGGGGGTGGGGTTGGGCCCCCACGGGAGTTACCGGGACACGTGTCTGGGTGGTAAAGAGTAGGGGAGACTCGCCTGCTCAGGGACGATGTGTGCTTCCGGTGGCACCTGCCTGGACTCCGCCCTCGGTCTCTGGTTTGTCCAGGGACGGAGGGCGAAGACAGGGACCCAGCAAAGCGGCGGCAGCCGCCGGGTTCCCAGCCGCAGGGCCAGGACGCCTGGCGGAGGGGAGCGGGGCCGAGCGTTCGTTCCCGGGGGGACCACGATGTGCGAGCACCGGTGGGTTCCTGAGGTGCGTGCGCTGAAACAGCCCCTGGCTAAAAACCACCCGTGCCCGTGCGTGCGTCTCCTCATGCACGCACATCCTCATGCACGCACATCCTCATGCACGCACATCCCCACACACGCACACGGGGACACGTCTCCGCTCGGGCAGGGAGAGGGCAGGATTCAGGGAACCTCGCCGCGTTTTCGTGCTGAGATGAGGTTGCCTCGGCCAATTCTCGTATGACACCCAGCGTCTCTGATTAAGCAGAACAGAACCGAGAAGATGAATTATTAGGGTGAGGGTTTCCTCCCACCATTCGGGGCTGCGGTTACACAAAGTGCATCCAGGTCGGGCTCCGCCGAAGATTGCCCGCGCAGGTGCCCAGGCTCACCCGCTCCGGTTCTCCGTGCCTGCAGCCCTCTCCGTCCCCTCTGCTTCCTGCCACGGGTTCGTTCTCAGGGGCCCACGGGCTCCCTGGTACCCCAGTCACCCCCTGGCCGTCTTCATGAAGGGGGCATTTCTGGACCAGGCTCCTGGGCATCAGCCCGGGGTGCGCGTCCGCGGGGCGCCTGGGAGGGCGTCGGAGGCGCGGTAGGGGCCAGACGCTCGGTGTGTGGGCAGATGCCCCTCCCACTCTCCTCCTACCCACCCGGCAGCTCTGGCGAAGGGCAAGCCGGGGCCAGAGTGCAACGCACACACATTGCCATTGGACCGCGGTGCCCCTGTGAGCTGAGAAGAAAGTGGGGAGCACGGGAGCCTCCAACACCCCTAGTGGGAGGTCAGGGCGAGGGGGAAACGGGGCCAGGCGCCGTGCCCTGAGTGCCAGTCATGGGGGCGGGCAGCTTTCTCACCGTTCACCCTTGTGTGAACCCCCTCCCACCTGGACCGCCCCTGCTTCTCACACCCCTGCCCTCTGCAGAGGTGCGAAGGCCCCCCTGGCGCTCCCTCTCCCCACGACCCACGCTCCCCTCCCGGGCCCCCTCCTCTCTGCTCCCGCTGCACCTGCAGGGCTCCAGCCGGCCTGGCCCCACCCGCCTTCCCCACCCCCCCACCTGGGCCTCCTTCCCGACTCTCCTCCATCCCTAACCTCCCGCAGAAATGTCCAGCAGTGCGTTGGCGCTGCTTTTCTTGGTGCAAAAACCTTAGTTTTCTAAACCCAACCTCTCCAGCCTTGTGGCTTTGTAGGCATGTCTGTCTCTGCTGGCAGCTTTGTCCCAGGTGGCCAGTCTCCTGAGTGGGGGTGCCAGCCGGGCCCCTCCCCGGGATTCTCGTCAGGGCCCCACAGGTGACAGGACCGAGCTGAACCTGGGTCCCTCACGTCAGCTGCTCCCTGGGACCTTCCGTCTTGCCGCGCATTCCCGCCACCGCTCAGCGGCTCAGGCAAAGCTCCGGAGACCCCGGGACTCCGCCTCCGCGTCGGACCCTCTCGCGGCAACGCCCGCCGTGAGTCTGTAGCCAGAGCGCCGTCCCTTCCGAGCGCTGGCCGCCGCCCTGACCCCAGACCGGGCCCTGGTGTAGCCGACGTTCAGTCCCGTCTCTGGATGAAGGGGAGGCCTGACCTCTCCCTCCCAGCGCCCCGAGGCAGCCCCCAGAGCGCCCCCTTCCGGCCCTCGATGCGCAGAGGTCCTGGCGAATATGACTCGGAGCTGCTCTCCCCAGGGTCCTCCTGAGGCTTCCCGCCGCGTGGCCTGGAGGTCCTGTGGGGTCGGCCCTGCCTTCCTCCTTCCCCCTCCCTGCTCACCAGCCGTTGTGACGTGCCCCGTGCCTCCTGACCGACCGTGGAGCGTTAGTGGGGCTCTGGGCATGTGGGGTCCTCCCTGCAGCCTGATTTTGTTCCCGCTTTGCAGCCTGGGAGCGGTGGTACCCAGCGTGGGGGGCGGAGGCTGAGCCGTGGCAGAATTCCTGTCCCAGAGGCAGGAAGGGCAAGCGCCTGGGCGAGCTCAGGCCCAGCCCCAGGGCAGCGCAGAGCCCAGCACAGACCGGAGCCGCTGGGCGGGTAGGTGGGTGCATAGGAGGCGCAGGGACCCTCCCAGGATGCACAAAGGCTTTGATTTGCTGAGACGCCACCAGCCTATTATTATGAAAAAGACCTTTTTTTGGTTCTGACGTCCAGGATGTGGGGGTGCAACGTGGCTGACTCTCCGTGTCGGGTCGGGAAGGCCGTGCTGGCTCTGTGCACTTAAACAAGCCAAACTCTGTGGTTCTGGCATTCAGGGCCCTTCTGCGCCCCGTCTGCCCGAGCAGCTCCCTTTATGACTGCCTGGGGCCAGTCATTAGGGCAATAGGAGCCCGAGGTGCTGAAGTGGGGCTCTGGGGAACCTGCCAGAAGGAGGCAGCAGAGAAGGAAAGTCACTTTGGAGAGGACAGACTCTGGTCTGTGCACGAGCCCTTGTGGGAACTGCCCAGCAGGAGGAGGGGCGCCCCGCCGCGGCCCCGGGTTCCAAGACCCTGGCTGCTCCCCTGCCCCCGGCCTCCGGGGTCCAGGGTGGCCCCTGCCACCCGCAGCCCCTGGGGCCCAGGAAAGCCCCTCCGGGCGCCCCCCGCACCCCGGCCGGGGCAGCTGGCAACATGAACGCTCTGTTGACCCGTGTTTCTCTTGGAATCTCCAATCAATCTCATTTTATGTGTTTCGTGATGGATTTTAACATAAGACAACAGCAAAGCTTTGCCAACCTCAGGCAGTTTGACGGCTGAAAACTTTGATTAAAATTTTCATAGTCCGGGCTGGCAGAGTGGTGCAGGACCTCGGCCGTTCACTGGGATGGCCGTTTCCTGCCTGAGACAGGAAAATCTATTGTCTTACTTTTCCCCCAAAGGATCTTCCTGCCGCCCCCCCCACCCCCCGCAATGTAAAAGTCTTTAAAACAAGGTTTCCGTAGGAAATTAACCTCAATGTGGGTATCATGGCTTTCCTTTCCTTAGCTCTGGTGGCGGCCATGCCTGGGTTCTCCAGAAGAGGCGGGGAGGAGTGAGCGCCCTGTCCGGGGCCTTCCGCCGGGCCTGCGCTGGCCCAGGGCTGGGTCCGGGTCCGGGTTTCCTAGGGCTGCTGTGCTGCAGTGCCCTGGAAGAACACAATGTATCCACTCACTGTTTCCAGGGACAGAGGACTGAAATCCAGGCTCCCTGCAAGGGCTGGGGGGCGGGGGTGGGATCCTGCCAGCCTCTCCCAGCCCCCTGGGCCCCTGGTGTTCCCTGGATGTGGCCGCATCCCTCCCAGCTCTGCCTCAGTTTTCAGTTGGACTCTGACTCTCTGTGGGTCCCTTGTGAGGACACCTGTCCCTGGATTTAGCCCCACCTTGGGTAATCCAGGATGCTTTTATCTCAAGGTTCTTACCTTAATCACATCTCCAAAATAAGGTTCATTTTGTAATCAGGTCCCTTTCACGGTACCAGGGACCAGGACTGGGACATATCTTTTTGGGAGCCACCATTTAATCCACTATTATTGTCACGCCCCCAAACCCCCAGGATGAGGGTTATGGAGACAGACGTAGAATATCCTCGGCTCAGCGACAAGGAAGTGTACCCAGGCTTGGAGATCCTGCGTGGAGATGCTGGCGGAGAGGGCACTCCCCACGGTGGCTTGGAGGGGAGTGTGGGCGGGGGCCACACACGGAGCTGGGTATCCCTGAAACGCACAGGCCAAAGCCGGACCCCAGTGCAAAGGTAGCTGGAGGCGGGGCCTGTGGGGGCGGGGCCTGCGGGAGCGGGGCTGTGGGAGGCGGGGCCTGTGGGAGGCGGGGCCTGTGGGAGGCTGGTCTGACCAACGAGGTCTTGAGGGTGGGTCCTCAGGTGGGATTGGTGCCTTTACCGGAAGAGACACCATGAGCTCTCTCTCCCGCTCCCCCCCCACCCCCCACCCCCACGGGCACCTCCCGCCCCTGCGGCCCGAAGTCACAGAGAGGAGGCACCGGCTGAAGCCTAGGACGGTGTCCCCTCCAGGAGCCGAATCTCCTGGCCCCGTGGTCTCGGACTCCCCAGGCTCCAGAGCGGAGAGCAGTACGTGTCGCGTCACGCGTGACCTGTGACACCTGCTACGGGCGTCTGGGCCGAC
>PISW01015073.1:0-18396 GCA_004023785.1 Mungos mungo | reverse complement strand
AAATGCATCTTTTCACTTAACTTACTGCCCTCAGTGACTTTAACAATTCTATCTTCTTATGAACACACTGACATTGTTATATGTATAAAAGACTCCTTTCTTTAGAATCTCATATTCCAAACTGCCTAATCTATTGAATTAGTAATAATTTATCAAAACCAAGAAGGTGAAAATACAAAAATACAAGTAGTATGAAAGTAAGAAAACATACTTCTTTTTTATATTTTTTAAATGTTTATTTTTTTTTTAAGACAGAGGAGACAGAGCCCGAGAGTGGTAGGGGCAGAGAGAGAGGGAGACACAGAATCCAAAGTAGGCTCCAGACTCCAAGCTGTCAGCCCAGAGCCCAACATGGGGCTCCAACTCACGAGCCATGAGTTCATGACCTGAGCCAAAGTCAGACATTTAAGCAACTGAGGCACCCAGGTGCCCTTAGAAAGAATACCTCTTAATAAGATGAATCCTGTCCACGTAACAAAATTATACTACATCTAAACTATTTGTACGCTGAATTACTTTCAGGTGGAATTTTTTTAACATGACCTTTTTTTAATTGCATGAAATGAATTAAGTGCTAGTTTAAATATAAATTATTAAAATAGCAGCATTTTCATTGTAACAATAATAAAAAATAACTAATTTTAAACATATCAAGAAAAGACTTTTTAAAATATATTTTTCTCACATTTTCACATGGGGCTTTCATTCAAAAGTGTGCTTACATTGTCTGCTCATGTCTTCTATTATTACACACATCCAATTTTTTAAGACTTTTTATCAGACTCCAGTATGCCTGACAAAAACCTACTCAGTTCACAGTCTGATGTTTATCTCTGATTTAAAACAGCCTTCAAACATCTTGTCAGAATCTGCCAGTGTATTGCTTTAGGCAACAAGTTCCTAACAATGCCCCACAGGGCTACTGGAGAAAGTGTTTTCTATCAAATGCAACACCTTCCCTTTTTCTTATCTTCAGAAAAGAAGAACACTAAAACCTTGAGTTCATGGTTAAATGTGAATAGGGATACATTTTACTGAAAGGAGTAAATTCACAAACTGACTTTTGTATGATTTTCTTTTGTAATTAAGGGCAGAAGTAATATCACGAAGAATGATCAGTGATACTCTGAGAACTACTTTCTCGCAGAGATTATCTTTCAAAAGGAGTATTCAAATGTTTTAACTGGGCTTTATAACCACCAGAGTTATACAGGACGCCACAGAATGGGGCTAAATTAAGTTAATGCATTTATTTAATCAATCAGAATATTTACTGAACATCTGCTGTATGTCAGGCAGTGGGAATTCAAAAATGGCTACGATAGTTGAGTCTTCTGACCTAAGGGGATCTAGTGGGGAAGAGAGTCAATAAAAAAAAAAAAAAAAAGATTGTTATATGAAACACCTTTGTTTTGGTGTGGTGAAGCCACTATAACAGAATCCCATAAACTGGGTGGCTTATAAACAATGAACATTTCTTTCTTACAGTTCTGGAAGCTGGAAGAAAGATCAGGGTGCAGACTACCCATTGTATCCTCATGTGGTGGAAAAGGCTATAGGATCTCTCTTAGGTCTCTCTAGTAAGGCATTACTCTCACTCATGAGGGCTCCACCCTCCTGATCTAATCACCTTCCAAAAGCCCCACCTATTAATATCATTGCCATTGCAAAGAGGGTATTAATTTATGAATTTGGAGGGACACAAATGTTCAGACCATAGCAATTCTCAGAAGGTTGAAGTAAATGCCTTGTTCACAAACCGTTCAATGGCTCTCCCAATATCTATAAATATATTCCAAATCTGGTAACTGAGCAGACCCACCATGACCTTCCTAGTGCTCGGGACATACAAAGTCCAATGATATCTTCCGTCTTTATTTTCATGCATAAGGACTTCACTTATTTTCTACCCATGTGCTTTCTCTTCTACTCCATTGGTCTATTGTCTATGCCTGGGGTTCTCAACTGAGGCTTAAGTTGTGGATGAGTCAACTGCTGCCCTAAATCTCTGTTTTTGATTCATGTATTTTGAAGTTCTACTATTAAGTTCAAACATATTTAGAATTGTCCTTTTTCTTGAGAGATTGACTCTTACATTACTATGAAGTGTCTATCTCTGACAAACTCTGTCTCGAGTTGTACTTTTAATGATAATACAGCCTTTTCAGCTTTAATATTATTGATGTTTGTGTGCTTTCTTTTTCTACACTTTTACTTTTAACTTAAATATTTTTACCTAAAGTGCATCTTACATAACGGCATATAGTACAGTCTTGTTTTCATTTTCCATTTGAGTTTTTCACTATTAATTGGAATCCATAGTTGTTTATATTTAATAAAATTATTTATACAGTTAGGTTTAAATTTTCTATCTTAATATTTGTTTTTATTTGCCTCATACGTTTTCTGTCCATTTGCTTTCTTTTCTGATTTCTATTGAGTATTTAATATTCTATTTGTATCTCCTTAAATGGCTCTTTAGCTAGAATTACTTTTGTTTTACTGTTTTATTTATTTTTGAGACAGAGAGATACAGAGGGGAGGGGCAGAGAGAGAGGGAGACACTGAATCAGAAGCAGGCTCTAGGCTCTGAGCTGTCAGCACAGAGCCCGACGCGGGGATTGAACCCATGAGTGTGAGATCATGACCTGAGCAGAAGTCGGATGCTTAACTGACTAAGCCACCCAGGCACCCCCAGAATTAATTTTAAAAAATTTAGCGATTGCTCTATGGATTTCAATTTGCATTCTTAACTTATCACACTCTTCCATGATGTATTATTATACTTCCATTTACCACTTTTCCATTCTTTGGGCTGTTACTACCCTATATTTTACTTCTACATACTCTACATAATTCATATTACATTATTATTTTTCTTTAAACAATCAATTGTCTTTTAAAGAAATTAAAAATAGGATTTCAAATGTTTTATATTTACCACCTATTCCTCATGTCGTTTCAGTAGTCAAATTTAGAGATAGTTTTTAAGAGAAAAAAATCATGAATTTATGCTTAGACTTCCAACTCAAAACTTGGATTTTAGGATTCTGAACATCTTTAACTTTGCTATTGTGTTATATTTTGTTGTAGAGAAAAGCTTTATTTCTATATACATTAACATAGTTATATATTTTCTTTGTCCTATGTTATCATCTACATGTTTATTTTTAAAATAACAACATCAGGGTAACTTTGAAAAATACCAAATGCAGATTAAAATACCTATATGGCTCTTTTGTTCCTGTAATATAATCTCTGCAGGGATGTATAATTAAAACACTGATTAAAGTCATTTAATATAATTATTCTATATGCATGGTTATAGACCTGAGGTACAGTTAAGTTTGATTCCATTTGTTTTCTTTATTTTTTAAAGTAATTTTTTGAGATTCTTTTAACTTTTATTTGTTTTTGAAATAAATAAAACATAAATAAATTACATAAATAAAACAGCACAGAGCCTGACACAGGGTTCAATCCCATGACCATGAGATCCGGGTCTTGAGAGATCCTGAGCCAGGCAGAAATCAAGAGTTGAATACTTAACCAACTGGGCCACCCAGGTGGCACAGCTGAGTTTGTTTTGAATTTGGGGGCATTACTTTTTTCTTTATATATTGTTATTATTTAACCACACAACTAATTTTCACCACCCTGAAGTAAAAACTCTATACCAAGATACATTCCCTGAAAGTCTCATTTTCATCCTTGACTATTCCACGCTGCTCTTTTCTTCCACCCAGGGGTAGCCATATAAATTAAATTAATAAATGATAAAATCAATTAATTTTTATTTTCATTTTTAACTAAAATTACACATGTATGTATATTTATATGTCTGTGTATATGTATATGTACGTATGTGTATGTGTGTGTGTGTGTGTGTGTGTGTGTGTGTGAGGATGTGTGTCAATATGTTACATCCACTACTCATACCACTTTCGAGGTTTCTGCGATGTGGTAAGACAGTGGAGATACTTACAATGCAGAATAGGGCAGTGTATTTTACAGACAAACCCCCCCCCAACGGATTGAATTGAATGTTACTCTGGCCTCCTGGAGAGTCATATACCACATGATCAGCATAATTTGAAAACGATTGCCACTAAAAGAGGTTAAACTTAGGACATTTTATGATATGTGGGTTTTAGCAAATGGGACACCTGATTTTTTCCCAAGGCCACCAGGGTGCTTTGATAACTCAGAAGTGGTCAGACTTACCTTCACTGAAATTTTGGTCCAATGATTTTACTCCTGAGCCTCTGGGCCTTATTTTTTTCTTGGCTTCATCACTGTTTGTGTAATTGGTTTTTCAAGCACATTGATGCTTCTCTTGGGGAGGGGAGACAGCAGTCAGGTCTCTCCCAAGAGAGTCTTGGGGTCTGCCCAAGCCCTTTACCTTTCCCTATTACTGTTGCTAACAACCGTAAGATTCACCAATTCCTCAACTTAACACAGGTCTGCATACTTGTCTTTATCTTCAGTTTTAAGTGTACCCTCACTGTGGCACCAGGCTTGAGGAAGACCAATGTTACAGACTCCTGCCTTCAAGTGCAATTGGCTCAGATCCAGTTGCGTGCATGCTGCGGGACCCGGTGCTAGTCTCCAGTATGCCTAATCTCATTATAGTACCCTCCTTGTAGCCTGCCCATTTTTGTATCCTCCTTTATGTACTTACCCTGATCGCCATTCGATGATCTGTCCTTGACATCAGCATATTATGCTCTCTGATGTAGTTTCAAATCTGTGCCTGGTAAAACTCCTTTCTTCTCTCAGTGGCTGAGAACTGGAGACAGGGAACTGAAAGCATCACTGGGTTACATGGTGTTAAACATGGATTACAGGGATTAATCCAACATTTCTGGGTCAGCTTCAGCAGAGAGATCTAAGCATCATAGAATGAATCCAGAACAGCTCAAACCCTCCATTGCTCCTTCAGTTGATGTTGCAGGATGAACATGGGTTCCGGAATCAAATTATGAGGTTACAATTCAGATTCTACCATTTATTAGCTCTGTAAAATTGGACATGTTACTTGACCATTATGTGCCTCAGTTTTCTGATCAGTAGAATGAACACGACAACTACCTACTTCTTAAGATGATTATGTGAATGAGGAAGTCATACACTTTAAAGGCTTAGAACAATGCTTTACACATAGACAAGCACTCAATAAATAGTAGATATCTGTCATGATAAACATTACTTCATTATTGTCAAGTGATCATTAAGAATCATGAGTTGGGGCAGCTGGGTGGCTGAATCAGTTAAGCCTCCACCTTCAGCTCAGGTCATGCCTGAGTTCGAGCCCCACATTGGGCTCTGTGCTGACAGCTCAGAGCCTGAAGCCTGCTTCAGATTCTCTCTCTCTCTCTCTCTCTCTCTCTCTCTCTCTCTCTCTCTCTCTCTCTCTCTCTCTCTCTAATAAACATTAAAAAATTAAAAAAAAGAATCATAAGAGGTAGAATAGTATCTTGTGATCATTAATGCTTGGTATGGAACATAGAAAGCCCCAGGGCACAAGACTCAATTTAATACAGCAGTCAACCTATGGGTTACAGCTCACCTATTGATCCAACTCTACTTGGAAAACAATAAGTTGCACTTCTTAACTTGAGAGACATACTAAATGTCAATATCACTCAAATGAAACTTGAGATCCTTTATTATTGTACATAGAGTATCACTCAAAGAAAACACATATTTCCAGAAGTTTAAAAAGCAATTCAACCTGTAGTTACCTGGTTTGGAGTTATTATCCTTTTTAGCCATTGTAAGGTAGTTTGAAAAGGTGAAGGTTTCTAACCTGATGAAATTCTAGCCAGTCCTGACCCTCCTTTTATTAAAAAAATAATAATAAAAATTATTTATCAATTCTTAAGCTTTGATTAAGACTTGGATAACTTTATAATGATATTGTCTAAAATAAAAATAATGTGTATAGCTATATCAGCATTTTAGTTACACACATCTTAAACATCCAAGAAGGGTAAAGAGTAAATAGTTGCAATAGAGCTCTCACAATGCATAAATTGTTTGGTATAGTATACAGGAAACCACTTTGTAACTACCTATATGCTATTTAGAAGACAATTCCAACTAAAATTTGGCTCACATCCTGTCTCTTCCTCCAGTAATTTAACCCCCATTAAGTTCTTACCAAAATTAGAAACAAAATAATTCTTTTTCTTTCCTCACATTCTTATTTTAACTTCCAAAATAGGGTGCTCCACTGATCTACCTTCTTGCAGACTTCTCTGTACAGAAAAAGGATCGATTTAACTGATTGGAGAGATGGGCAGTGCCTCTAGCTCTTTTAACCACATTAACCTCTGGAAGGAGCCCTTGCATTAAAGGCAAAGGGGGCTGCCATCACCTCCCTGGCTCTCCTTCCTTTGCAGTTAGGGAGGTTTGAGGCAGACTGACATCTCCCACATGGCTGGTTGAGTATCTCTCTCTAGATCTAAATTTTCCTATAAATAAGTCTCAAAGTCAAGCAAGATTTAGGGGGTGGAATGGGTAGGAAATTTGTTTTGTCTTTGGACCCAGGTCATGCTCACCAATTTACCATTCCTATTAATATTAGTCTTTTCTCCCAGTCTGACTTCTTTCTGTTTCAGGTGGTCAAGGCCTGGTAGAGACAGAGAGCTGAGAACAATTCAACTATCAGAATATATTTTTTCTTTGGTTGCTCTCTCTTCATCTATGCTATAAACAGTGTTGAGCAGTAATGGAATCTTTCTCAACCATGTCACTTCAGAATGCAACAAACTAGTTGCCTAGTCTGTGACCATAGATTGTTTGCAGATAAAGTGATTCCCATGGAATGTTTACCCTGACTAACTTCATAATAGACTTTGATTTTAAAGATCAATCCCCAGAACTTGCTTTTGAACTTGTACCTTGATTTCTAACATAGGATTTTCAGTTCCTGTGTTCTCAAATTTAGCGCAAACGTCTATAAAGTAATAATGTTTTCTTTCTCACTTACCATTTTTACTTTCTGGGCTGGGTGGTGAGGCCCTTCCTGTTCCTGCCTAAAATAGAACTTTCCAAATGAGTCTACTAGGAATGTGACTTGACTTCCTGCCACACCTGACTCCTGGTGGGGACATGTAGGTTCATAAAGGCTAAGCTTCACAAATCATCTGAGTGATCGGGTGAAAAACGAAGAATCTTATTTAGTATGTTAAGACTGAAATTCTACATTTCTAACAATTCCCAGAAGATGTCCATGCTACTGATCTTGAGTAGCAAGGCATTAATGACTCACTTCACAAACAATATCATCCATTCCTAAAATAGTATTTAATTCTACTATGTGCCAAGCACTGGGATAAGAAACTAAAAAGAAATGTAACCTAATATTCACCCATAAGAAGCCTAGAGTCTAATATGGCAACAAATTTAACAAGTAAATGCTCGGGGGTGCCTGGGTGACCCAGTCGTTGAGTGTCTGATGCTTTATTTCAGCTCAGGTCATGATCCCACAGTCAGAGGATCCATCCCCGAGTTGGGCTGTGTGCTGAGTGTGGAGCCTGCTTAAGATTCTCTCTCTTACCCCCTACCCCGTTCCCTCCTCACTATGTCTCTCTAAATTAAAATATATATATTTTAAAAACCCATAAATTAAATGACCATTAATATAATGGAAAGATAAGCTATAACCTGAGAGAAAATACTTGCAAAAGCCACATTTCATAAAAGATTGTCATCCAAACTATACAAATAAGTCTTAAAACTCACCAATAAGCAAACAACCCAATTTTAAAAATGTGTAAGATTTGAATAGATCCATCCCCAAGAAGATACATGGATAGCAAATAAGAATATAAGATGATGATCAACATCATGTGTCAATAGGAATTTGCAAATTAGGACAAAGAGGTATGATTACACACCTATTACAATGGATGAAATCCAGAACACTGACAACACCAGATGCCCGTGAAGATGTAGAGCAAGAGGAACTCTCTCTCATTGCTAGTGGGATGCAGAATTGTACAGCCACTTTGGAGGACAGTTTGACGGTTTCTTACAAAACTAAGCATACTCTTACCCTATGATCCTGCAATCACATGGTATTTTCTCAAATGAGTTAAAAACCGATGTTTATCTATGCAACCGCCTGCACAGGGATGAGTGTAGCAGCTTTATTCCTAATTGCCAACTTTTATAAACAACCGAGATGTAGGTGATTGGATAAATAAACCGTGCTGCATTCAGGCAATAGAATATTATGCAGTGCTAAAAACAAATGAGCTATCAATGGGGCTCCTGGGAAGCTCAGTCGATTAAGCAACTGATTAAGCTCAGGCCATGATCTCATCATTCCTGAGATTGAGCCCAGCATCTGGCTCTAGGGTCAGTGCAGAGCCTGCTTGGGATTCTCTCTCTTCGTCTCTCTCTGTCCCCTCCCATTTGTTAGATCTCTCTCCCTCAAAATATATAAACATTAACAAAAATAAAAAATAAAAAGAAATGTCCTATCAAGACACAAATAGACATGGAAGAATCTTGTGCATATTATTAAGTGAAAGAAGTCAATGGCTACATATGGTTCCAAATGTATGACATTCTGGAAAAGGAAAACGTATGGAGATAGTAAAAGGATCAGTGGTTGTCAAGAGATTGAGGGGAGGGAAGGATAAATAGGTAGATCCCAGAAGATTTTTAGGAAAGTGAGACCGTTCTGTACATTACTATAGTAAAGGATACATGTCACCATACATTTGCAAAAACCTATAGAGTTAAAACACCAAGAAAATGAATCCTAATGTAAACGATGGACTTTGGTTGATAATGATGTGTCAGTGTTTGTTCATCAATTTTAACAAGTGTACTGTGAACCACTCTGGAGCAGGATGTTGATGATGTAGGAGGCTGTGCATGCATAGGGGCAGGGAATTCACGGGAATTCTCTGTACCTTTCACTCAACTGAACCAAAAATAAATTGAGAGAGAGAAAGAGAGAGAAGAGGAAGGTAAAGAAGAGAAGGGGAGAGGAGGCGAGAGGAAGGGAGGGGAGGGGAGGGGAGAGAAGGGAGAAGAAGGGAGACAATCAGGCCAGAGAATCAATTCTGGGGCCTAGAAAGTTCTTCATTGGAAGGCAAAACTGATCAAATAAACCACATATACCAAACTAGCCTCTACACTGGGAAGCCTGCATTAAATTATCTGGGATGTCTTTCAATGTGAAAATTGTAGAGCCATATTCTGGATCTCCTGAACCAGAACTTCTTAGTGCTAGCAGTTGATAGTCTGCAGTTTATCAGGCTTTTCAAGCTGTTTTTATATACTATAAAGTTTGAGAATCTCTCTACTTTAAGCCAACACATTTTTTTTTTTTTGGTACAAAAGCCAACACCAAATTGATTCCACGTAAGTATCCTCCCCACACTTCCTGTTTGTATATTTAAGAATACCACAAACAGTTACTCTAGTAGATCTTTTGTACGTAATTGCCCATAAATGCAGCTTGGCTGGAAGAGCACACCTGGACCTGATAGCTCAGCATTTCAGGTATGGTGATATCACACAGGCTAGAGAACAGGGACTCTAAAGCGGTCTCCATCTGAGGGGCAAAGTCTTAATGCCAGTGTTACATATGGAAAGCTCCACCACAAAATCCCACTGTTATCTTTATGGGATAAAAAATTATATGGGATGTCATACTCCCATCCGCATAATTCCATACATTATTTTCATACATTTTCCTTAATGATCCATTTGCTTTAGTATTTTCAGGAAACTGAAATGGAATGTCAGTTTTGTCAGTTTCTCTTTTTACCATTTCAGTAAGTCACCTATCTTTCCTTACACACACACACACACACACACACCCCACATTCATTTGTGTAGCAGCTCACATATATGTTTCAATGGATCCCAACCTTTGCTGTCCACTTTGTAAGAGGTGTAGTGCATTATTCAGTAAGAACACCTGAGAAACCTAATAGACTCATGCTGTTGAATAAAGCTATAGGCTGTTTTTGACATAATTAGATGCAAGTACTCTAGAAATTCAGAAAGTCTGAAACCATCTCTTTTTGCTGTACCCAACTGGCTGCAACTATAATATTTTTAAATTATTATGAAGCTATATCACTTCACTCTGGAGAGTTTGTCCTGATTTCCTTAGAAAGAAGAAGAAAGGTAAGATACAGATGTGGTTGATGAAAGTATGATGACCTGGGCTGGCCAAATGAATATTCAAGACTTTTCTCCCTTCCATGAACTATGCATTTCATTTGCTATCAGATCAATGATGAAGCAGTTTAAGTCATCAATCTGTACTTGCTCAATGATATTTTTATGTTTATTAAACACCCACGAGTACATTAATTCAGCAGCATTATGTCACATTCATATACACTAGTCCATGTGACCCAGCCACTGAGTCACAGCTTTGTTTATAAGTGCACCACATATTAATTGCTCCATTACTACCTATATTTGCTCAGCCATGTAACAGGGTAGCTAAAACCATTTGCATGTCAGGTACGGGGAGCGTCTGCTCTGCAGTAGTTGGTGTAGTCCACGTCTTCACTGAACCATTTATGCTTTCCATTCTTTTCTTATATCAAGTCTAAAATTACTTCTTCGTTACATTAAAAAAAACCCCAGTGTTGGATGGACAGAGGAATATTTCTCATCACAGAAGAATGACCAGAAATAAACATCCTATCATTACTGGGTTGATGGTCAGTTAGTCAAATTGGGACATCCTTCATTGTAAAGAGAGTGTAGTGAACTGATCCAGATTACGCAAACCTCTCTTACTTACATGTGTCTCTTATCCTCCAAAAAATATATTAACTTTATACATTGGGTAAAATGTAGCTAAGTTGAAGTGTCCTACCAGTCTGCTACTCATAATATCACTTAGTTTTGGAGGGAAGGGTTTTTGTGTTGTTGTTCAAGGGGATCATATAAAAAGTTCCCTCAGAATTTGGGGGGAGAGATTTTAGTAATTTGTCCTATAGACCCTTACGACCCAAGCACCAATATGAACCTCCCTAAAGTGAAGCTTCTCAGGTCAAGGAATATTATTTGACCTTTTGTTGGGCTAGTTAATGGTGTGGACATGCAGATCATTCAGTGATCACTGCTTGGAGATCAAGATCGAATTTAACTCCTCACACATATGGCTGTGTATTCTGTAGGTGCTTCTTTCACATTCCTTGCTTGTCTTGGGTTTATTCCAATGACAGAAGGGTTCAAGGAAGCATAACCAATGCCCTGTTTGTTTTCCTCCAGGCATGGGTTAGAATAAGCTTCAGACTCTTCCGGGACCCTGAGCCAGCGGTCATTATCATAAGGACCAGCTTCTGATGACAGTGTTTCGGGATTTTGCCTGATTCCCCCGTCAGTTTCCTCACTCCGAAAGGGCTGGGGAATATCAACCTGTAAGAGAAAAAAGATAGTTTTTACTACCACGTAAGGATGCAAGAGTGCACACGATTACCAAACGATGAGTATATGCTAAATGGAGTCATACATATCAACAGAAATAATTTATACTTCCTCACGTTTGCTGCTGACATTTACATTTTTTAGCAGATGCTTACTCGTTAAAAGATCAAAGTCTTAGGACCACTATGTTCCTCCCAAGTAGTTACATTGTGCTTCATTATTGTTCATTTGAAGTCACAGAACCCTTTTTTTTTTAAGTTTAATTTATTTATTTTGAGAGAGAGCAGGAGCTGGGAAGATGCAGAGAGGGGCAGAAAGAGAGAGAGAGAGCACGCGCGCGAGAGAATCCCAAGCAGGTTGACCACTGTCAGCACAGAGCCCAGCATGGGGCTCCATCCCATGAACCTGGCCAAAATCAAGAGATCAAGAGTCAGAGGTTCAATCAAGTGAGCCACGCAGGTGCCCCAACAGAATACTTTTCAATCTCTCAGCCCAAATTAATAAGAAAAACCATAAATATCCCACAAGAAACTTCAGACAGCTTACAAGATAAAGGACAGTATTAACACAGCTTAGAAGTAAATGATTAAAAATAAAATAGAACAGATGTCCTCTAATGGGTCAGAAAGAATAAATATTATGAGTTATCCAAGATACATTATTATGATTTAAAGCCTGAAATTAGAAATTGCTTTCAACTTTAGGAAGGGAGGGTCTAACTGCAGGAAAAATTATACAATATCTGGATTATCACAAGAAAATTATTATACCTCCAAATAAGTCAAATATCTTAGAGCTTCTAAGAAAGAGGTGAACTTAAAAAACAAAAAACAAGAAGGGCACCTCAGTGGCTTAGTTGGTAAAGTATCAGACTTCAGCTCATGATCTCAGGGTTTGTGAATGTGAGCCCTGCGTCAGGCTTTCTGCTGTCAGCACAGAGCCTGCTTCAGAGCCTCTGTTCCCTTTCTCTCTCTGCCCCTCTCCTACTCGGGCTTTCTCTCAAAAATAAATTAATATTTTTAAAAAATTAAGAAAAAAAAAACAGAAAAAGAGGTGACCTTGGTGACCTTACAGAAATGAAAATAACATGTGTCTTGAGGCTTCTCACTCTTTTCAGTTATTTGTTAACCACTCCTAATTAAACAAGGACCTTACCCGGTAAAAATGAAGATACCATTTTAATGCTAAGAGTTGTTATTTTAATTGTTAATTTGCTAGTCAATTTACATGCTTGAGGTTTGGTCTAACTCCCTGAAGGTAGCAGATCCGCAGTCTTTGACAGTCTACATGCCAGTCTGGTCCTTTATCGTCCTTAGTTTGTATGTGAAGTAGTCCATCTCCTTCCCCTTCCTGGCAGAATTCTACCGCAGGATTTCTGGCTCTATTCCAAGAAACTAAGCATCGGACGCTGAGTATACTGTTTTTGCCTTCAGTGAGGTGGCTGCCTGGGAAATAAGGCTGGATGACTGAGTGAGGCAGGAATAGCTTTCCCCCTCCCAGTCTCTGGGCTCAGCTGAAAAGTGCCCCACCCCCACTGGAAGGAACTTGGGTGATTTCTCAGGAGAAGCATTGAAGGAAAAAACTGTCATGTGACCTGATAAATAGCCATAGTCTTCAATATATCAACAAGATCCCTGTTGTAATTTTACAATTGTATAGAAGTCTGTCAACTCAGTTACCTGGCTCCTGTCCCAAAAGCCGGCAGGTCTCCGTGGAAAACTCGATTAGGATGAATGAGGTAAAAGAAAACATGATGTTCTGTGGTTGAGCCTATGCAGTAGCCTGTCAGCAAAGTGGGTGGATGCCGCAAGGCTGATGTGGACAGATATGACAAATACCAAAGCCGCTCTCCTGCTCTGTATTTGTAATGCCGTTTTATGTTTTACATTTACAAAGCACTTTAACAAAAACACACAGTTCAGTGATTTTTTGGTATTTTAAGTACTTTTATATCCTCCAGGGACCATTGTGGAATAAGATGAGAACTCTGGCTTTTATATGTATCTGCCATACTTTTACGCTCCTTTCTCTCTGTTGGGTTTCTATTCCACGGATTCCAGTACCAGCCCGTGCCTAAGAAATCTTTAGTCTCAAAGATCTAACATGGCATCACCATAGTTTCTGAAATGTTGGCTAACTCCAATGGGCCAAAGCTGTGAATTCCTGCAAAAGATGCAGGCATCTTAAAATAAAATCCCAACAATTGCACACAGAGAGAATGCTGAGTGTCATTTAATATTATATGTAAAATTATTGGCTATATATGCATTTGGCATTTCTGGAACTTTTGAGAGGGTTACTACGTGTTTATCTCTACCCTTCCACAGTGAAATAGGCACACACACGTTCCTCATTTATGATTATTTTTCTTTTAACTGAAGAACCTTATAAATTTTTTTTCAGAAATATATTGCCTCATCTTGCATTTTTTGGAGTTCCAGTATTTACACATTGAGCCCCAAATAAAAAGCTTATGTTTGTATTTCAAACCTTTGTAGGAAACCTTGGCACTGCCTCCAGAATGCCCTTTGCTTTGTCGGGGAGGTCTCCTCCTTGATGAGCCCACACACACTACGAGAACTTTTTGCATAATAACTAGACCTGTGGTCATATTTTTTTATCTGCTGGGAGTCTGAAGAAGTCACATGCCATTTATGAGATTATTTATGATTCATTCTTTCATTAACTCTCAATTCTCTACCAAAAGATTTTAAGGTGTTTTTGTGAGACTATATAAATAGCCTGAAGTCACATAACAGATCAAGAGCATAGCCAAGGTCTTACAATCCAATCTCTGAATTTTCTACTTCTGGTCTACACTGCCACTAATGCCTTTTCAAAAGGACACTTATTGTGAAACTTGTGAATTCTGAAGAATTTTTGCTGCAGAAGGAGTTAAATGTGAAATCAACACATTTTTTAGGGGCACCTGGGTGCTCAGTTGGTTAAGCATCCAACTTCGGGACAGGTCATGATCTCGAAGTTCATGGGTTCCAGCCCTGCATCAAGCTTTGTGCTGACAGCTCGGAGCCTGACGCCTGCTTCAGATTCTGTGTTTCCCTCTCAGACCCTCCCCTACTCATACTCTGTCTTGGTATGTCTGTCTCTCTCAAAAATAAATAGACATTAAAAAAATAACACATGTTTAGGAGTAAGTCTATATAGAGAGCACTTAGAACAGCTCCTGGCACAGGGTAAGTGTTACATAGACTTATTAAATTTGAAATATTATATCAAGATTAACATGGTATAACACAGATTGCATTTGTTTTAACAGATGCATGGAACATACCAGGTTAACTTCTCTTCCTCCTATGTCAGAAGGCTTTTTTTTTCTGCTGGAATTCAAAAAGGCAAATACAAAATCAGGACGAGTAATGAACAACACACAATTCTTCCCCAATTCCTGTAGGTTAAGATTGTGGTGAGAATATGTGTTCTGGAACCAGATTGCTAGGTTGACATTCTGGGGCAGAGGTGGGATGCCTCCCAGGCCAGCGGCAGCATTGCTCTTTGTTTTGGCTTGTTTATTTCCTGGAGCCAGCGAGGCACGTACACTCCGGTGTGTGTGCATTCACTGGCTCTTCCCTTCTGACCTATGGCCTATCCAAGAGGAAGGGGCAGGATCTACACTATCACTTGAAACAGGCTGGAAATCCTATTCTGGGGACAGTCTATACTTGATGCCAGACACACTACTGTCTCCTCACCTACACAGGTCAGGATCTCCCATGGATCGGTTCATTTCAGATACGGTGGTTGGTTCAAAGGATTTATTCCTGCCTCTTTTTCTAAAGTTTTCTATACCAGCGTCAAGAAAGAGAGTGAAAGCTGGGGAAGGACCATGGAAAGAACCTTGGAGTTGCAGATGTGAAGTGGGAGGACAGAGGATTCTTTCAGTATTCTGAGAATGTTCTGGGCTCTGGAAGTCCTTACCACAAAACACCAAAAGCACTTTTGCCCAGACAAAGCTTTCTCTTGTGGCAGAGAAAAGGGTTGCTCTGTCTGGCTCAGCTTCTGTAGCTACCCTGAGGCTGAGGCTGCCCATGTGGGAGACGGGATGGGAGGAGAAGGCAGAGAGGGAAAGGAAAGAGAGAGAGAACAGGAGTGTTGCGGACCGGCATTACATCAGAATTCTCCACACATCTCTCTCTTACTATGTTCAAGTGTTTGCTCAGGACACTGAAGGGATTCTTCAAAAAGCAGAAAGGAATGTTTCCAAGATTTCACACCTAGCCAAACCCATATTTTTCACACGCATTACTTTTAGGTGAGGGTTCAGTTCAGGCCTGTGTTTGTGGTGGCAAAAGAAAGTACAGAGATAGGAATTTCCTTTGGGCACATATGGGCTTCATTTAGACGAGGGCATGGATGATGGGCGTGATGTGCGGTGGCTGTGAAAAAGAGGATGAGGCAAGCTAACCCAAATCAGACTTGTTGACCTGAGAGATGATTTCCACCTCCCTTTCACTGCCCTTACAGTTGAGAAGAGCTGCTTCTCACATACACTTAAGACAGACCCAAGTAGAATGGGTCAGTCCCACCGTGTGCCCTCCGTAGCACACCCCCTGCCAGCTGGAGCACTGTGCTGTGGAGAATGTGCTTCCGTATGACTGGAAGGGACTTGAATTAATCCATTTGTCTTTTTGGAGGAAGGATGCGGTCCCTGAGGAAATCATTATCCATGGGTCCTTGCAGAATATGGGAAAGAAAACAACAAGAACCAACTAGAAGTCAATCAGCCCGAAATGTGTGGCATACAGCAGCACATGGAAGGTAGAACCCACCTCGGTGCCTTCTCAGGCCAAAGAGTAGGTACAAACAAGTCATGAGCAGAGACAATGCCCCCAAAGGGAGCAAACTATAAAGCATCCATCGTTTGTCCTCCATCCCTTCCTGAGAGGGTGGTCCTGAGGCACCGGTTGCATCTGAAATGGGAGCCAATGCTCAAGACAGTTAGGAAATCTCAGATGTAATAGGATTGGTAATACCTTCTGCATCATCAGAACCTGAGTGAAAGAGATTTCCAGCTGATGCCTCTATTTCCCTTCTGGGACGTATTCCCCAAGAAGCCCTAGCCTCAGTATTCTCACCCACCTCTTGCTTTATAGATGAGCATAGTGGGTGGCTCTGGTTGATAATTCATCTTTTGTAAGCATTTTTAATTCCGCTGGGGTAAATCCCCTCTAAGACAATACCCATAGCAGCTCTCAGAAAGCACTTCGCCAAGCCCTTGCATTGACCTTGTCTCACTGAACTCTCATATTCACCACTAAGGAAAATTAAGGGAACTGTTATATTTAACTAGTTCCATGCCTTGATAAAAGTGTTATTGTTCCAAGACTCTCACTCAAGGTCAGATAGTAGTGAGTTGCAGTTGGGACCCAAGCCAACATGTTTTTGATGCTAAATTCCAGTTCCTTTAACACAAGGGTTTTTTGTTGTCTCATAGCTCTTATGTATCTCCACATACTATATAATTTTGTTATCTACCGATAGTTTTGTTATTTCCAAATATGCTGTGCTGGGCACACAGCTGGTACACACAGCTATGCTCAATGTGAACATGCGTTAATGTTCTATTTGCCCATGATAGGTTGCAACTTATCGATGGATCATGAAACAATTTAATAGACCACAAAAACCTTAAAAATATGAATCACAACAGAATAGAAAAAAATCAGAATGCATCACACAGCATTAGTTTTGTATATATGTTAAGTACTTTTATGCAGGAAATTTTTATTTCTAAATATATTAACATCGTTATCTATCTGCTTCCTTACATGTTTGGCTCAAGGTAAAGGTGGTCAGGAGCTACTGAAGCTGGGGAAATAGTGGCTCAATACCAGAGTGGTAACAAATTCTTTATTATTCATGCTGCAGCTGCTGCTTACATTAGGAGAGAAGCCAAGTCATTACCAACTACAGACGCAGCTGTCTGGGGGGGAGGGTATAAATAGAAATAGGGACAAGGGTTCCCACATAGATAATCTAATACAAAAAAAAGTTACTCAAATAGGAAAACCCAACATTTGTTCTTTCTTCAACCATCAAACAACCTTATTTCCTTATTTTTATTTGGCTAGATTGATACCCACTTAGTAGAGGGTATTCTGAATTATTTTCAGTCCGTTCTGAAATACAAAAGCAAGATAATCAAAACTGGTTGAGAAAACAACACCCGAGTGTGTCTAAAGTCAGAGCTAGTCTGGGAGGACTCCTGCATTTGCACACTAACTGAACCCGATAACCCAGCTCAAAGGAGTTTGCATGATGTGCAAATCACCGCCTCAAAGATTATGGACACAAAGTTGGATTAATTCTAAGACTTGAAAAAAAGACTGTAAATATAACAGAAACATCCTCTGTCTGCTTTGATTTCGTCTTCCCTATTACATAAGGACAAGGACAGAATACAGCCTGTATGACACCTCCCAGCACATGGAAAAACAGGAGGCTCACTCAGCAGGTGCTCTGAGTGAGTCATGCATAATCAGATTATGTCTTCCCCTTCTCATCAAACATGGTTTAAAGAACCATTACTATTTGCTTTATTATAATTTAGAAACTGACACATGAAAATAAAATTTGATTTATCATCATGCTATCCATAAAAGATTGTAACTTATTTCCAGATGATTGATTAGATGGAACAGAATTCAATGAATGGGATTCCAGCACTAAAAGTTAAAAAACAAAAGAAAACAAAACGCTTTGCTATTATGCTCCACTTTCCATTTTGGTAATAGCAATGAGTTGTATTTAAAGGCAGCAGCGTCAATCTTAAATAGAAAAAGAACCATCAGTAAACTTTGAGGAGAGAGGGGAGGAATCTAAGACCAATAAAGGCTATCTAATTGAAGGAAAACACTGAATTGCAAATAACTCAATGTGAATAATGGTATAAGCACACTGGGATATTTCTATTTGTATATAGAGTAGTGTTAGGACATTACTTGATGATTCATAGTAAGG
>PISW01015072.1:0-18409 GCA_004023785.1 Mungos mungo | reverse complement strand
AAAGAGTCCATAAACCTGGACAACAAAGAAATTGCACAGAAGCCTGTCTCTGCACTGGAGGAAATGTATCACGGAGGGTACTATCAACAATGCTGATAGTCCTGCACATGTGAACTGAAATTCAACATATAAGGAAATGGGCAGTAAGTGGTAGGAATGAGGTTATCATATTTGGTGTGGGACTTGACATGTAATCAAGGTGGACTAACTCTTATATTCCCTTGTTCCTGAATCAAAGCCGGAGCCATCATTATGAACTTGCTTTTGCTTAATTAAAAATGTAGAGAGTTACATATATACACATGTATGGATGTCCACATATCCACTGAGTAGTAAACACTCATATTTTCCTTGCCAGGTCAGATGAAGGGATATAGAGACCGTGGAAACAACAAACAGAGCAGGTACCAAGATCTTGACTCTTATCCATGATTCCATAAAATAAAACAGGGCTCCTCACAGAAATGACTGACTTTAGGGCTCCGGAGAGAAATACATTAAGCTAAGCATGAAGCTGAAGCATCTTTCCTATAACACATCATGAAATGATGTCCCTCAAAAGCCAAGAATGATGGAGACACGCCAAAGGGACATATCAGCTAACTGAAGGAGCTCTCCATTGCCAAAGCTGAGACAATTTGAGCAACAAAATAAACTAGGATTGCATTATAACACAGAGGATATACTGTAAATAACTGAAAAATAAATCCTGAAAACACAATCTTGAGTGCAGAAGACAATCAATGATTTGCAGAAATATTCTATTCTTAAAGGGGTGTAAGATAGCTACCACTACATAAAGATGGGGTTGCAAATAGAAAGTTCCCACAGGAGTACGGATGGAAAGAAAAGGGAAAGAGAAACCTGATAAATATCATGTCAGCCAGGACACCAAGATCAACACCATGAGAATTAGTCATGCTGACAGTGTACCCGTGATGTCATGTCATGAACATGCCTGTTTCCCTCCCTGCTCTTCTTGTCCGTCACCCACAGTCCCAGTCCGCTCATGAACAAAAGAAAAATAAGGCAAGTCCAAACAAAGATGATCTTACAGAATGTCTTCCTAGTATGCCTAATCTATCCCTGCATCGGGAACAAATGAAGCCTAAGAAAAAGTCACTGCATATGGATCCTGAGCAGATATGAGGATTAAAATTCACCGGTGTGAGAGACAGGATGCGTTTGTAATAGTAGAAACTGGGAAGAGAGCTGAGCAGAACCCTCCGAAAAATCACAGCAACTTTGTAAATGTAAAACTGTTACAAATACGAAAGCAAAAGTTAAAATTAGTAATGAAATGCAGAATCTTTGGAAACACTGTGCTATGACATCGTCCTGAAGGTTCTCTTACGTGTATGAGCAGCATCACTGCTGTCAGTGACTCTTTCCATAGGAAAATAATTAATAATACCACAGACAGTTTGAAAGCTTTCAATGCAATAATGACTGTATCTGCATTGTTTCTGGTAAACATTTAAGAATGAATGAAAACACTCATCTGAATTTCTCTATTCATGATTTCCACCCCCTCAGACACCCACCCTGTGCCTCCCATCTCACACTCATGGTGCTATTTCTATCCCTCAATATCCCCTCTCCCACTCTGAATGCAGCACTAGTTTTCCCTCACAATGACCTGAGTCATTTTTCCATAGAAAATACTTTTTCAAAACTGTACTCTGACATAAAACCTGCACTTACACTCACTAACTTCAGACTTCAATTTCCACCTTCAAGCCAAAAAGTAAGATTGTTTGTTAGTCTGACTATTGCCTACCCAGCCAGGTTCATTTGGGTTCATTTCGCAGACCCTGCTCCTGATGGTTGGTGAGACAGTAAGAAGTATTTCTAATTCTAGCAACACAACTTCCACTCTACTTAATCTCTGAATTTCTTCCTCTGCTGTTTCTGCCCACTCCCTTTATCTCCACGGAAAGACCCCAACATTGCATACAAGGGTCAGGATCTATAGGCTTCTCTGGGAAGCTACACGGTCTCCTGTGAAAGAGTCCTCTTTCTTGAAAACAATTACAAATAAAAAAAAGAGACATCTTTAGGGGATCTAGTTCCCAGAGTTTCAGTGCAACTCCTCAGTATCACATTTTTCATTTTTACATCTCGGTTCACACATTGAAGAAACACTGCATTAGTTACTTATTTATGCAGAGAATAAACATTAGTGCCTACCAGACAATAATTGCTGGGGAAAATGTCTCTTAAATGACTCCAATTAACAAACTGTGCAATATGGTAAACAGTCACTCCCAACAATGATAGAACAAGCAATTAAAACAGAGGAAAGTCTGTCGAGAGATGAAGGCTCATTGATGAAGCACTAAACTCTGGAGGAAACAGATCAGGGAGAGATGGTTGAGTATATTCATGTATTCCCAACAATCACAGCCTTAATGGGCAGGGCCTGATATCACAAACTCCCCTTAACTTATTGTGCCTGGTGATGCCCCTGAAACAATTACAAATGCAAGAGTTCCCTCTCACCAGAACACATTTCCCCAGCACTTCAGAAGAGGCTGCGGCTCACCCAGATGTTAGCCCAGAACAGCGTGAGATCGATGACCCACTCTCTCCCATGGATGATTGCTGGGGTTGGAAGTTATGACCTCAGGAATGAAAGAGACATGGCCCCACTTGTGAAGGCTCTACAAAATGCAGCTCTGTCCTCATATCACTTGAGATGACAGGGGTCAACTTCATGGGTGCAGCAAAGGCTTTTGCAATTTCTATAACACTAGGGCATAAACTCCCATGAGTCTTATTAATGAAATAATTCTTTTGTCTCTCTTCCCTTCCAGAGACTTGGGTCTCTGGAGCTAGGAGAGAAAAATAGAATGCAAACTTGTCCCAGTGTTGGGACACAGCCTTGGCATTCCCTGTCAGTCTCTTATCTCGTTAAACCCTCCTATCCCACAAGGAGGTCCCCTGTCTTTAGAGGTTCTCACTAACAAGTCAGAGCACACCATAATAAGTATCAAGTTCTGGATTTGCAGAAGTCAGTGTCCCCTAATAGGAGGAGATGGGGTAAATAGGTGATGGGGAATAAGGAGTGGAATTAGTTGTGATGAGAACTTGGTTTTTTTGAAAGAGTTGAGGCACTGATACACACCTGAAACTGATATCACACTGTATGTTTATATATAGGAATTAACATTTTTCAATAAATTGAGGGGTGCCTGAGTGGCTCAGTTAAGCATCCCGACTTTGGCTCAGGTGATAAACTCAATGTCTGTGGGTTTGAGCCCCTCTTCAAGCCCTGGGTTGACAGCTCAGAGCCTGCATCCGGCTTTGGAATGTGTCTCTGTCTCTCTCTGCCCCCACCCCTTCTTTTTCACAAAAGTACATAAACATAAAAAGTAGGAGCCTGGGTGACTCAGTCAGATAAGCATCCAAATTTGGCTCTTGTCATGATCTCATGATTCTGGAGTTCGAGCCCCATGTCGGGCTCTGGGCTGACAGCTCAGAATCAGAGGCCTGCTTCAGATTCATTCTCTCTCTCTCTCTCTCTCTCTCTCTCTCTCTCTCTCTCTCTCTTTCTCTCTCTCTCTCTCAAATAAATAAACATTTAAAAACTTTATTGAATTAAAAAACTAATCAGAAACTTTTTTCTGGAAAACTATGAATCAGGTGATAGGAAATGACCATTATGGCTTACAATCAAAATGGGGGCCTCTGGGGTCAGGTGATAAGGAGACATGAGCCTTACTCTGTCTCACTCCCCACAGGTTAGGTCCATGCGTGTTTCCCACTATCACTGCCTAATCTCTGGGATGCAGCATTAAAGAAGATGCAGGTGGCAAGAGTTAGAGTAGCCATATTGTGTGTGTGATCTGGGAAGTGCCTATTATTGTATGAAGTGCTGAGAGAAATCAGCTGCCTTCCAAAATGTTAAAATAAAAGTAATAATGCATCCCTGGTAGAATCACCAAGAATGACACCATCAAGGCCTGAAACAGCCAGAGTCACTATTTCTATTACATTCATACGTAATTTATGTTTTGAACAGTGTGAGGGAAAACTAGAGATTGCATAGTGCGGTTGGATTATTGTAAACTAATCACACAGGGTTCCAGGTGCCTCTGCTCTTGCAAGTGTGATCTCTTTCCAAGGTGGATTGACACAAAACCTGAGAAACTTGTATATAACTTCTGATATGTTTGATGATTTTCTTCCAAAAGCGGATACCCTATCAGATACCTGCTTCCAACCCAGAAGAGAAGCATTTTGCATTTCCCCCACTGCTCCTCCTATCACATTGTAAGTACTCAATTTGCTATGTTATATATATGTTCTTCAAATCCCATGCAATTGGGGCACTGTGGTGACTCAGTTGGTTCAGCATCTGACTTTGGTCCAGGTGATGATATCGCAGTTCACAGGTCTGAACCATTGCCGTGCTCTATGCTGACAGCTCAGAGCCAGCAGCATGCTTCTGATTCTGTCTCCAATTCTCTCTCTGCCCCTAATAACCCTCTTTCACAAAATAAATATATATTTAAAAAATTAAAAATCCATTTGATACAATTTAATAAAAGGTCTAAACACTTTTTAAAAATCTGGAAAATGGGTGCCTTGGTGGCTCAGTTAAATGTCCAATTCTTGATTTTGGTTCAATCATGATGTCATAATATCTGATATTGAGCCCCACTCCAGTCTCTGTTCTGAAAGCATGGACTCAGCTTCATATATTCTCTCAATCTCTCTCTGCCCCGCTCACTCTCTCTTGCACTCTCTCTCAAAATCAATAAATAAACTTAAAACACCTACAGAATAGATGCTCATAATGTATGAAAAACTTTTAGCAACCGAATACTGTAGAAAAATAAACTGCAGTTTGTCACCCTATGAACTAATACAAATATCATGATCTATCTCTTCTAGGGTTTGGGGTACTGTTACTCAAGTGTTTATCTTGAAACAAAATATTTTATATGCAGAGAATGTCTCTCTGCTCAAGAGCTTTCTCAGGGCTTGCTTGATGTCTCTGTTCCGCAGACCATAGATGAAGGGGTTCAGCATGGGCGTCACCACCATGTACATCACTGAGGCTATGGCACTTGCCCTGGAGTTCTGTGAAACAGCAGAACTAAGATATACTCCAAGGCCTGTACCATAGAACAAGAAGACCACTGCAAGATGAGACCCACACGTGGAAAATGCTTTATACTTCCCACTCGATGATGAAATTCTCAAAATGGAAGATACAATTCTAGAGTAAGAAGAGAGGATTCCAGTGAGTGGAACAACACCCAGAAGTCCACTTACCAGATACATGACCAGGTCATTGAGGAATGTATCAGAGCAAGCAAGTTGGATCACCTGATTGAGTTCACAGAAAAAGTGAAGCAAATCCAACTCTGTGCAAAAAGAGAGTCGCAAAATCATTAAATCATGTAATAGAGATGTAAGAACACTCAATACCCAGGATCCCAGGAGCAGGATGCCACAGAACCCGGGGTTCATGATGACCATGTAGTGCAGGGGGTGACAGATGGCCACAAACCGGTCATAGGCCATCACTGTCAAGAGGAAGGTGTCTAATCCTCCAAAAAGCACATAAAAGTACATCTGGCTGAGGCAGCCTGCGTAGGTGATCACTCTGCTCTGTGTCTGGATGTTCAGCAGCATCTTTGGGATGGTGGTGGAGGTGAAGCAGATGTCTGAAAAGGACAGGTTGGAGAGGAAGAAGTACATGGGTGTGTGGAGGTGGGAGTCTGTGATAATGGCCAGGATGATGAGCAAGTTCCCAGTGAAGGTGACCAGGTACATGGACAGGAACAGCCAAAAGAGCAGTGACTGCAGCTCCCCCTGGTCTGAGAGTCCCAGGAGGATAAACTGTGTAACACGGGTTTGGTTTCTTCCTTCCATGTAACTCATGCAAACAGCTGGAACAGAGACAGGGGCATTGTAAAGGCATCAGCATGATTACAGAATTAGGAGGGATGCTGTGTTTTAAACATGATGCATTCATGTTTTCTTACATATTCCCTATCAGTCTAGAACATGCACCAGAAAGTTTTAAGGACTGAAATGCTCCATATTTTCTGTGAGGCTGAAACTGTTTGCAATTCTTATTCAGAATCAAAACACTAATTCAAAACAATATTCTCCATAAATTTCCTGGGAATTTTTTCACCCAACAAAATTTACTAATTGTGTTTTAATAAGTGTTGTTGAAAGCATGGCAAAAAGTAGTGATGTGTATTTGAATATAACAAAACATAGTCGTAGATCTGTGTCTGTGTGTGTGTGTGTGTGTGTGTGTGTGTGTGTGTGTGTCAGAGGAAGAAATAGAGTGTTAATATGTGAATAAATAATGTTTCAGGTGGTGGTTACAAATAACAGGTAAATTAATTCAAAACAACGGAGCCCTCAGGGGAAGGGAAACCTTCCATTGTGTCATGTCTCATCAGGGGCCTCTGGCTTGGAAAACTAAGAGATATATGAACCATCCAGATAACTTTGAGAAAACCAGGCAAGGCAGAGAAATCACAAGGCAAAGACCCTGAGTGAAGTGCTCACCCAAAACCATCAGGCAACATCAATGAAAAATTGTGAACAGAGAAGATAACTCAACCAGAGGAGGAGTTGGATGTAAATGAGAAGAGCTCAAAGCCTCCTGCATGTGGAAACATTCTAAGGCAATGCACGCTACAGTTTATTATTGTTTTTATATGTATATGTTATAGATAACATCTATCTATAACAGGATACATTTTATACAATGTATACAAAGGGAACATAATTCATTCCTCCATAATTCTCTGTCTTCCTCTCTACCCTTGCTCTAGGTCCCCAGTTAGTCAAAAGGCCTCATTTTCTATAGCATAAGACAGCTCCAGCCTATTATGAATGTTTTATGGGTGTGTACTTCACTGATAAATTCTCCTTGCACTACACACATACATACATGCGCACACACACACACATACACACACACACACGAGTGTGGATAGGGAGAGCAAGCGTTCTCCATTATTGTAATTCTGTGTATTCTTGTAGCTGAAGCACAACTTTTTAGGAAGCAGGGCACAGGCTACCCCACAAGTCAAAGAGCTTTCTCCTAGGAGAACTGCAGGTTGTGATACAGGCATTCCAGTGCAGTCGTCACGGCTAAGGGTCACTAGAACCACACAGGATTAGAAGAATTAACATCAATCTCTTGCAAAAAAATTCAAAGGGGAAACACTTCTTCCTTTATTCCGTTGGGCCAGCATTGCACTGATAACAAAGCCACAAAAAGACATTGCAAGCAAACGAAAGTACAGAACAATATTCCCAAGGAATTTTTATGTGAACCAATTAAAGCAATGCAGCCTTTGAATCATGGTGTAGAAAAGGACTCTGCATCATGACCAAATTATTCGAGGAAGGCCAGAATGGTTGAACTAATAAAACTCCCTCAGTGTAATACACCACATTTGAAGAATGAAGGATAAAAGGACATAAGTATCTCAACAGAGGGTAAATAAAATGAGACAAAATGGAGCAATCCTTAGTACAACAGTGTTCAAGATAATAAGAATGGAGGAAACTTCCACAACACAAAATAGGCCATATACAAACCCCAAGCATAAAATCATTCTAAATAGTGAAACACTGAGAGTGACCCCTAAGTTAAGGCAAGAAAAACATGTTTTTTTCATACCTTTTTTGCAACGTGGTCTTGCAAGTACCAGACACAGCAACTAATCAGAAAAAAAATGTGTCTCCAAATGCTGTGCCCCACCCCACTCTCATTCCGTCCCTCTCTCATTAAAAAATAAATAAACATTAAAATTTTTAAGACATGAAAAATTTTAAAACATTTAAGCATTAAAAATAAGAAAACCCCACTTTCCTAAAAATGGATGGTGGAGGGCACTTATGGGGAAGAGCACTGGGTGTTGCATGGAAAACAATTTGACAATAAAATATTATGGAAAGAAAAAAACAAGAAAAACTCTTAGAGTAATAAAGGAATTCAGTGAAGTTGCATAATATAAATCAATGCAAATGTAAAACTCAGGTAACCAATGGAATCCTACCATTGAAAGTACATGAGAAAAAAACAACCTAACTGTAATACAATTGCAGGACATAACATCAGCGAAACGGCTGGGCTAAAAAAAAAAAAGTGCAGAAAACAAGATCTGAGAAAAGAGAAGAGTCCATAAACCTGGACATCAGAGAAATTGCACAGAAGCATGGCTCTGCACTGAGGAAATGTATCCCGGAGATACTGTCAACAACACTGATACTTCTGCACATGTTACCTGAAACTGAACATAGAAGGGTGTGGCCAGCAAATGGTAGGAATGAGGTTATCACATTTGGTGTGGGATGTGACATGTAATCAAAGTGGAATAACTCTTACATAACTTTGGTCATAAATTAGAGCTGGAGCCATCAGTATGAACTTGCTTTTGCTTATATAAAAAAGGTAAAGAGTTACATATAGACACATGTATGGATGTCTGCATGTACACAGAGTAGCAAACACTCATATATGTCCTTGCAAGGTCAGTTGAGGAAATATAGAGACCCTGATAGCAACAAGCACAGCAGGCACCAAGATCTTGAATCTAACCCCATGATTCCATAAAATAAAACAGGGTTCCTTGCAGAAATGACTGACTGTAGGGCTCCGGAGGAAAATACATTAAGGTGAAGATGAAGCTGAAACATCTTTTCCATTAACACATAATGAAATGCTGTCCCCCAAAAGCTAAGAATGATGGAGACAGGCCAAAGGGACATATCAGCTGAAGAAGCTCTCCATTGCCAAAGAAGAAACAATTTGAGCAACAAAATAAACTAGGATTGCATTATAACACAGAGGATATACTGTAAAAAACAGAAAAATAAATACTGAAAACACAATCTCGAGTGCAGAAGACAACCAAGGATTTGCAGAAATATTCTATTCTTAAGGAGGTAGAAGACACCTACCACTACATAAAGATGAGGTTGCATGTAGAAAGTTCCCACAGGAGTACTGGATGGAAAGAAAGGGGAAAGAGAAACCTGATAAATATCATGTCAGCCAGGACACCAAGATCAACACCATGAGAATTAGTCATGTTGACAATGTACCCTTGATGTCATGAGATGAACATGCCTGTTTCCCTCCCTGTTCTTCGTCTCCATCACTCACAGTCCCAGTCCGCTCATGAACAAAAGAAAAATAAGGCAAGTCCAAACAAAGATGATCTTACAGAATGCCTTCCTAGTACGCCTAATCTCTCCCTGCATCAGGAGCAAATGAAGCCTAAGAAAGAGCCACTGCATGTGGATCCTGAGCAATATGAGGACTAAAATTAACCTGTGTGAGAGACAGGATGTGTTTGTAATAGTAGAAACTGGGAAGAGAGCTGAGCAGAACCCTCTGAAAAATCACAGCAACTTTGTTTTGTAAATGTGAAACTGTTACAAATGTTAAAGCAAAAGTTAAAATTAGTAATGAAATGCAGAATTTTGGAACCACTGTGCTATGACATCGTGCCAAAGGTTCTCTTACCTGTATGAGCAGCATCACTGCTGTCAGTGACTCTTTCCATCAGTAAAATAATTGTAAAATAATTAATAATACCACAAACAGTTTGAAAGATTTCAATGAAATAATGACTATATCTGCATTGTTTCTGGTAAAGATTTAAGAATGAATGAAAACACTCATCTGAATTTCTCTATTCATTATTTCCACCCCCTCAGACACCCACCCTGTGCCTCCCATCTCACACTCATGGTGCTATTTCTATCTCTCAATATCCCCTCTCCCACTCTGAATGCAGCACTAGTTTTCCCTCACAGTGACCTGGGTTATTTTTACATGGAAAAGACCTAGTCATGACTGTGCCCTGACATGAAGTCTGCACTTACACTCACTAATTTCAGACTTTAATTTCCACCTTCAAGCCAAAAAGTAAGATTGTTTGTTAGTCTGACTATTGCCTACCCAGCCAGGTTCATTTGGGTTCATTTCGCAGACCCTGCCCCTGATGGTTGGTGAGACAGTAAGAAGTATTTCTAATTCCAGCAGCACAACTTCCACTCTACTTAATCTCTGAATTTCCTCTTCTGCTGTTTCTGCACTGCCCACTCCCCTCATCTCCACGGAAAGACCCCAACACCGTCTTCAAGGTTCAGGAACTGTAGGCTACTCTGGGAAGCTACACGGTCTCCTGTGAAAGAGTCCTCTTTCTTGAAAACAATTACAAATAAAATAAAGAGACAGCTTTAGGGGATCTACATCCCAAGGTTTCAGTGCAACCTCTCAGTATCAATTATTCATTTTTACATCTCGGTTCACAAAGTAAGGAGCATGACAAAAGGAACACTGCATTAGTTACTTATTTGGGCACAGAATAAATAGTAGTGCCTACCACACAATAATTGCTGGGGAAAATGTTTCTTAAATGACTCCAATTAACAAATGGTGCCGTACTGGTAAACTGTCACTCCCAACAATGATAGAATGAGCAATTTAAACAGAGGAAAGTCTGTCGAGAGTTGAAGGCCCATTAATGAAGCACTAACTCTGGAGGAAATAGTTGAGTATATTCATGTTTTCCCTCCACAATCAAAGCCTTAATGGGCAGGGCCTGATATCACAAACTCCCCTTAACTTATTGTGCCTGGGATGCCCCTAAAACAACTACAGATGCAAGAGGTCCCTCCCACCATAACACGTTTCCCCAGCACTTCGGTAGAGGCTGTGGCTCACCCAGATCATCCCATGGATGATTGCTGGGGTTGGAAGTTATGACCTCAGGAATAAAAGAGACATGGCCCCACTTGCGAAGGCTCTAGAAAATGCAGCTCTGTCCTTGTATCACTTGAGATGACAGGAGCCACTTCATGGGTGCAGCAAATGCTTTTTCAATTTCTGTTAACTGCAGGGAATAAACTCCCATGAGTCTGATTAATGAAATATTCTTTTGTTTCTCTTCCTGGTAAGAGACTTGGGTCTCTGGAGCTAGGAGACAAAAATAGAATGCAAACTTGTCCCAGTGTTGGGACACAGCCTTGGCATTCTCTGATTGTCCCTTATCCCTCTTATCCCACAAAGAGTTCCCCTGTCTTTAGAGGTTCTCACTAAGAAGTCAGAGCACTCCATAATAAGTATCAAGTTCTGGATTTGCAGAATTATGTGTTCCCTAATAGGAGGAGATGGGGTAAATAGGTGATAGGAAATAAGGAGTGGAATTAGTTGTGATGAGAACTTGGTGTGTTATGGAAGAGTTGAGGCACTGTTACACATCTGAAACTGATATTATACTGTATGTCTACTATATAGGAATTAAAATTTTTCAATAAATTGAGGGGTTCCTGGGTGACTCAGTTAAGCATCCCAACTTTGGCTCAGGTCATAAATTCATGGTCTGTGGGTTCAGCCCTACTTCAAGCCCTGGGCTGACAGCTCAGAGCCTGCAGCCTGCCTTGGATTGTGTCTCTGTCTCTCTCTGCCCCCCCTTCTTTTTCACAAAAGTACATAAACATAAATCGGAGGAGCCTGGGTGACTCAGATAGCATCCGAATTTGGCTCTTGTCATGATCTCATGATTTGGGAGTTCGAGCCCAATGTCGGGTTATGTGCTGACAGCTCAGCATCTGCAGCCTGCTTCAGATCATTCATTCTCTCTCTCTCTCTCTCTTTCTCTCTCTCTCTCCCCTTATCTTTCAAAAATAAATAAACATTTAAAAATTTTTAATAAATTAAAAAACTAATCAGAAACTTTTTGCTCAAAACTATGAACCAGGTGATAGGAAATGACCATTATGGTTTACAATACAATGGGCGCCACTGGGGTCAGGTGATAAGGAGACATGAGTCTTACTCTGTCTCACTCCCCACAGGTTAGGTCTATGCGTGTTTTCCGCTATCACTGCTTAATCTCTGTGACGCAGCATTAAAGAAGATGCAGGTGGCAAGAGTCAGAGTAGCCATATTGTGTGTGTGATCTGTGAAGAGCCTATTGTTGTAGGAAGTGCTGAGAGAAATCAGCTATTACCAAAATATTAAAAGAAAAGTAATAATGCATCCCTGGGAGAATCACCAAGAATGACACCATCAAGGCCCTAAACAACAGGAGTCACTGTTTCTATTACCTTCACACTTAATTTATGTTTTGGACAGTGTGAGGGATAACTAGAGATTGCATAGTGGAGGTGGATTATTGTAAATTAATCACACAGGGTTCCAGGTGCCTCTGCTCTTGCAGGTGTGATCTCTTTCCAAGGTGGATTGACATAAAACCTGGGAAACTTGAATATAACTTCTGATATGTTCGATGATTTTCTTCCAAAAGCAGACACCCTATAAGATACCTGCTTTCAACCCAGAAGAGAAGCATTTTGCATTTACTCCCCTGCTCCTCCAATCACATTATAAGTACTCAATTGGCTATGTTATATATATGTTCTTCAAATTCTATGCAGTTGGGGCACTGTGTTGACTCAGTTGGTTCAGCATCTGACTTTGGTCCAAGTGATGATATCGCAATTCATGGGTTTGAGCCCTGGGTCAACTCTGTGCTGACAGCTCAGAGCCCGGAGCCAGCTTCTGATTCTGTGTCTCCATTTCTCTCTTTGCCCCTTTTACACCCCCTCACAAAATGACTGTACATAAAATAAATTGAAATATATCTGATACAATTTAATGAGAGCCTAAAAAGTTTTAGAGAAATCTGGAAAATGAGTTCCTCAATAACTCAGTCAGTTAGTCAACCACCTCTTGATTTGAATCAGGTCATGATCTCATAATTTCTGATATTGAAACTCACTGCAGTCTCTGTTATGAAATCATGGACTCAGCTTCATTTATTCTCTCAATCTGCCTGCCCTGCCTACTTTCTCTCGCACTCTCTCTCAAAATCAATAAATAAACTCTAAAAACCTACAGAATAGTTGCTCATAGTGTATGAAAAGATATTAAAAACCGAATACTGTAGAAAGATAAACTTCAGTTTGTCAGCCTATGAACTAATACAAATACCATGATCTAGCTCTTCTAGGGTTTGGGGCACTATTACTGAAGTGTTTATCTTGAAACAAAATATTTTATCTGCAGAGAATATCTCGCTGCTAAAGAGCTTTCTCAGGGCTTGCTTGACGTCTCTGCTCCGCAGACCATAGATGAAGGGGTTCAGCATGGGTGTCACCACCGTGTACATCACTGAGGCTATGGCACTTACCCTGGAGTTTTGTGAAGTAGCAGAACTAAGATATACCCCAAGACCTGTACCATAGAACAAGAAGACCACTGCAAGATGAGACCCACATGTGGAAAATGCTATCTTGCCACTCGATGATGAAATCTCAAAATGGAAGATACAATCTTAGAGTAAGAGAAAGAATGCCAGTGAGTGGAACAACACCCAGAAGTCCACTTGCCAGATACATGGCCAGGTCATTGAGGAAGGTATCAGAGCAAGCAAGTTGGATCACCTGACTAAGTTCACAGAAAAAGTGAAGAATTTCAAACTGTGCAAAAAGAGTTGCAAAACCATTAAATCAAGTAATAAAGAGGCAAAAACACTCAATAAGCAGTATCCCAGGAGTAGGATGCCACAGAACTAGGGGTTCATGATGACTTTGTAGTGCAGTGGGTGACAGATGGTCACAAACCGGTCATAGGCCATCACTGTCAAGAGGAGGTTATCTAATCCTCCAAAAAGCATGTAAAAGTACATCTGGCTGAGGCAGCCTGCATAGGTGATCACTCTGCTCTGCGTCTGGATGTTCAGCAGCATCTTTGGGATGGTGGTGGAGGTGAAGCAGATGTCTGCAAGGGACAGGTTGGAGAGGAAGAAGTACATGGGTGTGTGGAGGCAGGAGTCTGTGATAATGGCCAGGATGATGAGCAGGTTCCCAGTGAAGGTGACCAGATACATGGACAGGAATAGCCAAAAGAGCAGTGACTGCAGCTCCCCCTCATCTGAGAGTCCCCAGGAGGATAAACTGTGTAACACGGGTTTGGTTTCTTCCTTCCATGTAACTGATGCAAACAGCTGGAACAGAGACAAGAGCATTGTAAATGCACCAGCATGATCACAGAAATTAAGAGAAATTAAGAATTAAGAGAAGCATGTTTTCAAAATGCTTCATTCTATAGTTCTTACGTATTTCCTACCAATAAGAATTCCAGTGGAGTAGTCATTGTTAAGCATCACAAGGACCACAGAGAAACAGAAGAGTTAACATCAATCTTTCTCAATCTCTTCCAAAAAGATTCAAGAGGAAACACTTCCTACTTTATTCCATTAGGCCAGCATTGCACTGATATCAAAGCCATAAAAAGACATTGCAAGAAAAGTACAGAACAATCTTCTCAAAGAATACTGATGTGAAAGTCTTTGACTAACTATTACTCATTCAATAATAGCAACCTTTTGATCATGGTGTGGAAAAGGATTGTTCATCATGACCAAGAGGGGTTTATTACTGCAGGGCAAGGATGGTTTAATTCATGAAAATCCCTCAGATAATATACCACATTAACAGAATGAAGGATAAAAGCACATGATTATCTCCACTGATACAGAAAAACTTGGACAAAATTTAGCATTCTTTCATAATAATAACATTCAAGAAACTGAGATAGATGGAAACTTCCTCAACATAATATAGGTCATTGTGAAAACTGACCTGTAACATCAATCTCAATAGTGAAAGGCAGAAAACACTTCCTCTATATGTAAAAGATAACCATGTCTGCTTTCATACCCTCTATGCTATATGGGATTGAAAGCTTTACACAGAGAAATTAGCCATGAAATAGGGAAAGACAGAAAGACAGACAGACAGGCAGAAAGAAAGAAAGAAAGAAAGAAAGAAAGAAAGAAAGAAAGAAAGATTAAAACAAAGAATGAAAGAAAAGAAAGAAAGGAAAGAAAGACAGAAAGAATAGAAAAAGAAAGAAGGTGTGGGGGAAGGAAGGAAAGAAGGAGGGAAGGGAGGAAGGACAGAAGAGAGGGAGGGAAAGAGGGAAGGAGGGAAGGAGGGAGGGAGAAAGGGAGGAAGGAAGGTGGGAAGGGAGGAAGGAAGGAAGGAATGAAGGAAGGAAGGGAAAGAAAGACAGAAAAATAGAGGGAGGAAGATGGAAGGATGGAAGGAGGTAATAAGGAAAGAAGGAATGGAAGAAGGGAGTGAGGAAGGGTGGGAGAAAGAAAAAAGAATGAAAGGAGGAAAGAAGACAAAGGGGCAGAGGGATGAAAAAAATGAGAGGGAAAGGGGGAGCAAGGAAGAAGAGAGAAAAGGAAATGAAATTCATCAAAATTAGAAAGGAAGAATAATATGAATGCTCATAGAAAAGCTGATCTTATTTTAACAAAATAAGCTAGCATTGAAAACAGGAAAAACTTTAAAAATAATACACAGATTCAGCAAAGTTGGAGAATACAATCAACACACACAAAACTCAGTTGAACAGCTAAACACAGTAAGAAATGCACCATGTGAAAAAACCAACCTAACTGTATTTCAATTGTATGAGACAATCTCAGTAAAGCAGGTGGGGAAAAAAAAGTGCAGTGCAGAAATACATGATTTTGAAAATGAGTGGATTCTGAAACCTGGAGATGAAAGAAAGTCCACAGAAGCACTGCGCCATACTTGAAAAACGTATATCCCAGAGGGTATTGTTAACAATGCTGATACTTCTGCACTTTTGAACTGAAATTAAACATATAAGAAAATGGCCAGCAAATGGGGGGAATGAGGTTATTACATTCGATGTGGGAGTTTACCCGTAAGCAAGGTGGAGAGGCTATTATGAGCCTTGTGGTAATGAGTTAGAGTTGGAGTCGTCAGTGTGAACTTGCTTTAGCTAAACATAGATACAGAGGCTTACATATGGATGCATGCATGGATGTCTGCCTAGACACAGAGTAGTAAACGCTCATATGGTGCCTTGCCCCGGTAGCAACAAGCACAGCTGGCACTCATGTCTTGGCTCTAATCCCATGTTCTAATTAGATGAAACCGGGCCCCTTGCAGAAAGGACTGCTTTTAGGGGTCAGGACGGAAATACAAGGAGCAGGAACATCTTTTCCTGTAGGACAGGAATGTTATGCTACCCTCAAAAGCCAAGAATGATGGGCACATGCCAAGCAGACATGTCAGCTAGCTGAAGGGGATCCACATTGCCAAAGCTGGAACAATGGGAGCATCAAAATAAACCCAGATTACATACTAAATTTCAGGGAGCCCACACCAAAATAAATAATTAAAAAATAAAGACAAGAAACACTCTCAAGTGCAGAAGAAGAACAATGACCTACAGAGATATTCTGGTCTCAGAGAAGTGAAGGAAAACTCCCACTAGTTACAGATGGGGCTGCACGTGGACAATCCCTACAGGAGCACCGAATGAATAACCACAGTGGGGATATTTGACAAAACCCATGGCAGCCAGGACATCAGTCTCAACACCAATGAGAATGAGTTTTGTTGAAAGTGTGAACCCTTGATAGCATGAGATGAACATAGCAGCTTCCCTCTCTGGTCTTCTTGTCCAATATCCACGGCCATGGTCTACTCATGAATAAAAGAATAAGGCGTGTCCAAAAGAAGATTATTTTACAGAATGCCTGACCAGTAGTCCTCAATTACTTTCAAGAACAAGTGAAGTAAGAAAAAGTCACAGTGTGTGGAACTCAGCAAAGAGAAAAATTAAATGTAACATGGGAGAAACAGCAGTGTTCATAACAGCAGAAACTGGTAAGGGAGCTTATTGAACTCTCTGAAATATCACAGCAAATGTTTTTCTAAATGTACAACTGTTAAACATTTGAGTTGATTGAAAAATATAATAATTAATTAAATGCAAAATCTTTGGAAACATGTCCCTAGGATTCCATTATATACTGTGTATAAACAGTCTCCCTGCTTTCACTTTCTATCAGTAAAATTAAATAATGATGCCACATACATCGTTTTTTAAAAAATTTCAATAAAATGACCATATCTGGCATTGTTTCTGGAACACATTTAAGAATGAATGAAAAAATTCATCTGAAGTTTTGTATCCATGATTTCCACCCCCTCAGAGACCCATCTTGCCTCCCATCTCATGCTCATGGTGTTATTTCTATCCATCAATATCCCTCTCACACTTTGAATGCAGCAATAGTTTCTTCCTCACAATCACTTGGGTCTCTTTTCCATAAAGCGGACCTGTTCATAGCTGTCCTTGACTTAATACCTGCACTTACTAGTCACTAATTTCAGAATTAAATTTCAACCCACTAGCAAAACATAAATTTCTTTGGTCTCACTGTGGGTTCATTCTGCAGACCCAGTTCCTGCTTGATAGTGAAACAATAAGACAGATTTCTGTCAAGCAACACAACCGCTGCTTTACTTAGTCTCTAAATTTCCTCTGCTGCTGTTTCTTCCTGGACTACTCACTGCCTTCTTCCCCCCCAAAAGAATACCAACACCACTGTCAAGCATCAGTATCTATAGACTTATATGCAAAGGCTCATGAACACCCATGAAAAAGTCATCCTTTTTGAAAACAATTAAAAATAAAGAGTCAGCACTTGGGGATCTACTTCCCCAGATTTCAATGCAACATCATTTTATCACATTTATTTACTTTTACACATTTATTTACTTTTACATCTCTTACTGTTTCCTGTGTGTACCAAGACAGAAGAAACAGTGTCTTAGTCATTTATTTGTTCACAGAATAAATGGTACTGTCTGCCTCACATTAATTGCTGAAAAGAAGTTTGTCAAATGACTGCAATTAACAAATGGTCAATAACAATAAACAGCTAAACCCAACAATGTAAAACCAGAAATGAAAACAGAGGAAACACTATTAAGAGATGAAAGCCCATTGATGAAGCACTAACTCTGGAGGAGACAGATCTGGGAGAGTTGGTTGAGTGTATCCTGAGTTTCCCTCCAGAATCAAATACTCACTAGTCAAAACTGGCATCACTAAATGCTCTTTAACTAATTTACCCTTGGTGCCCCCCAAATAATCAGCGATAACGGGGTCCCTACCACCATAACACATTTCCCCAGCACTTGTGGAGATTTTGTAGCTCACCTAAATGTTAGCACAGAACAGCATGAGATCAATGACCTGCTTTCTGCAATGGATGATTGATGCAATTGGTAGTCATATCCCCAGGAAGCTAGAGACATGGCCCTATTCTCAAAGGTACTCAAAGACACAGAATCACCTGAGATTTTACAAGTCAACTTCAGTAGGTGCAGCAGAGGCATTTTCAATTTCTGTGGCTGAAGGTGCTGAATTCCCATGAGTCTCATTAATGAAATATTCATCTCCTCTCCATAGAGACATAATGTTCTAATATGATTTCTCATATGTGGAATTTAAGAAACAAGACAGGAGAGGAAGGGGAAGGGAAGGGAAACAAATCCTAAGAATTTC
>PISW01015071.1:0-18403 GCA_004023785.1 Mungos mungo | reverse complement strand
TAACACCCTCAATGGGGAAAAACTGAGAGCTTTCCCCCTGAGATCAGGAACACGACAGGGGTGTCCACTCTCACCACTGTTGTTTAACATAGTGCTGGAAGGCCTAGCATCAGCAATCAGACAACAAAAGGAAATAAAAGGCATCAGAATTGGCAAAGAAGAAGCCAAACTTTCACTTTTCGCAGATGACATGATACTCTACAAGGAAAACCCGGCAGACTCCACCAGAAGCCTTCTAGAACTCATCAAGGAATTCTGTAAAGTTGCAGTGTACAAAATCAATGTACAGAAATCAGTTGCATTCCTATACACCAATAATGAAGCAGCCGAAAGAGAAATCAAGAAACTGATCCCATTCACGATTGCACGAAAAACCATCAAATACCTAGGAGTAAACCTAACCTAGGATGTAAAAGACCTATATGATGAAAACTATAGAAAAACTTATGAAAGAGATTGAAGAAGACACCATGAAATGGAAAAACATTCCCTGTTCATGGATCGGAAGAATAAACATTGTGAAAATGTCATTACTACCCAAAGCAATCTACACATTCAATGTAAGCCCCATCAAAACTGCACCAGCATTCTTCTCAAAGCTAGAACAAACTATCCTCAAATTTGTATGGAACCACAGAAGACCCCGAAAAGCCAAAGTCATATTGAAGAAGAAAACCAAAACAGGAGGCATCACAATCCCAGACTTTAGCCTCTACCTCAAAACTGTCATCATCAAGACAGTATGGTATTGGCACAAAAAACAAACACAAAGACCAATGGAATAGAAGAGAACCCAGAACTGGGTCCACAAATGTATGGTCAATTAATCTTTGACAATGCAGGAAAGAGTATCCAATGGAAAAAAGACTGCCTCTTTAGCAGGTGGTGCTGGGAGAACTGGACAGCAACATGCAGTAGATCACTTTCTTACACCACACAGAAAAATAAGCTCGAAATGGCTGAAGGACCTGAATGTGAGACAGGAAACCATCAAAACCCTTGAGGAGAAAGTAGGAAACAACCTCCTTGACCTCAACCGCAGCAATTTCCCACTCGACACATCCCCAAAGGCAAGGGAAATGAAAGCAGAACTGAACTTTTGGGACCTCATCAAGATAAAAAGATTCTGCACTGCAAAGAAAAGAATCAAGAAAACGAATAGGCAACCGACGGAATGGGAAAAGATAGTTGCAAATGACATATCAGATAAAGGGCTAGTATCCAAAATCTACAAGGAACTCACCAAACTCCATACCGGAAAAATGAATAATCCAGGAAGAAATAGGCAGAAGACATAAACAGACACTTCTCCAAAGACCACATCCAAATGGCCTACAGACAGATGAAACGATGCTCAACATCACTCATCAGCAGGGAAACACAAATCAAAACCACACTGAGATACCACCTCACGCCAGTCAGAGTGGCTAAAATGAACAAATCAAGAGACTATAGATGCTGGTGAGGATGTGGAGAGACGGGCACCCTCATACACTGTTGGTGGGAATGAAAACTGGTGCAGCTGCTCTGGAAAACAGTATGGAGTTTCCTCAAAAAATTATCAGTAGAACTCCCCTATGACCCAGCAATAGCACTGCTAGGGATTTACCCAAGGGATACAGAAGTGCTGATGCATAGGAGCACATGTACCCCAATGTTCATAGCAGCATTGTCAACAATAGCCAAATCATGGAAAGAGCCTAAATGTCCATCACCTGATGAATGGATCAAGAAGATGTGGTATATATATACAAAGGAGTACTATATGGCAATGAGGAAGAATGAAATATGGCCATTTGTAGGAAAGTGGATGGACCTCGAGGGTGTCATGCTAAGTGAAATAAGTTAGGCAGAGAAGGATAGATATCATACGTTTGCACTCATAGGTCTAACAGGAGAAACCTAATGGAGGACTATGTGGAGAGGAAGGGGGAAAGATAGCTGGGGAGAGAGACAGACACAAAACCTGAGAGACTATTGAATACTGAAAACGAACTGAGGGTTGAAGGGAAGGGGTAGGGGGAAGGGAGGTGCTGGTAATGGAGGAGGGTACTTGCGAGGAAGAGTACTGGGTGTTGTATGGAAACCAATTTGACAATAAACTATTTAAAAAATAAAACAATTAAAAATAAATTAAAAAAATAGAGGGGTGTCTGGGTGACTCAGTCAGTTAAGTGTCTGACTCTTGATGTCCAATCAGGTGATGATCTTGTGGTAGTAAGATTGAGCCCCATGCCAAGCTCTGTGCTGAACATGGAGCCTACTTGGGATTCTCTCTTTCCCACTCTTTGCCCTTACCCCTGTTTGTGCTCTCTCTCTCTCTCTCGTTTTCTTGCTCTCTCTCAAAAAACTTAAAAAAAAAAAAAAAAAGAATAGAAAGTAGGGACACCTGGCTGGCTCAGTTGGTAAAACATGCAACTCTTGATCTTAGAGTTGTAAATTCAAGCTCCACACTGGGTAAAGAGATAAAAATGAAATCTTAAAAAATTAAAAAGAAAAAGTTATTTTATAAATGAGTAAATGAAAATTTAATTCAAACTAAAGTTCAATATAGCATCTTAATTCAATGCAAAGAATCTGACTTGATTTGTAAAAACAAACAAAAACAACAGCATAATAGCACTTAGTCTCATATTCTGCAATACAGCTTAACGATAACCCACAACCCTCGGACCAACTTCATATTCTGCAATACAATATGTAGCTCTGCTTTTGGTTTATATGAAGACGTATAGGTTCATGACACATATAATCCCTGCTTTTCATTGTGTTAGCTATTCATTCAACAAATATTGAACATCTACTCTGTACTTTGCCCTACAGATGCTGACTGTAACACAGTCAGATATAGGCCTCTTCCCAAGGACCTCATTGTGCACGGAAGAAAGTACATCTTAAAAAGTATTTATTTATCTTCAATAAATTAATCACACTCATATGAAGGACATTGAAGGAGACCAAGAAAAAAGAAAAAGGAAAAATATTCCATGCTCCAGGATAAGAAGAACAAATATTGTTAAAATGTCAATACTACCCAAAGCAATCTACATATTCAATGGAATAACTACCAAAATAACACCAGCATTCTTCACTGACCTAGAACAAACAATCCTAAAATTCGTATAGAACCAGAAAAGACCCTGAATAGCCAAAGCAATCTTGAAAAAGAAAACCAAAGCAGGAGGCATCACAATCTTGGAATTCAAGCAGTATTACAAAGCTGTAATCGTCAAGACAGTATGATCTGGCACAAAAACAGACACTCAGATCAACGGAACAGAATTGAGAACCCAGAAACTGACCCACAAACATATGGCCAACTAATCTTTGACAAAGCAGGGAAGAATATCCAATGTAATAAAGACATTCTCTTCAGGAAGTGGTACTGGGAAAACTGGACAGTGATATGCAGAAAAATGGACCTGGACCACTTTCTTACACCATACACAAAATTAAACTCAAAATGGATGAAAGACTCAAACATAAGACAGGAAGTCATCAAAATCCTTGAGGAGAAAGCAGGAAAAACCTCTTTGACCTCAGCTGCAGCAACTTCTTACTCAACACGTTTCCAGAGGCAAGGGAAACAAAACCAAAAATGAATTAATGGGAGCTCATCAAAATAAAAAGCTTCTGCCAGCGAAGGAAACAATCAGTAAAACTAAAAGACAACCAATGTAATGGGAGAAGATATATGCAAATGACATATCAGATAAAGGGTTGTATCCAAAATCTATAAAGGAACTTATCAAACTCAACACCCAAAAACAAATAATCCAGTAAAGAAATAGGCAAAAGACATGAATAGACACTTCTCCAGAGAAGACATGCAGATGGCCAACCGATACATGAAAAAATGCTCAACATCACTCATGATCAGAGAAATACAAATCAAAACCACAATGAGCTACCGCCTCATACCTGTCAGAATGGCTAACATTAACAAGCTAGGAAACAACAGATGTTGGCCAGAATGCGGAGAAAGAGGACCTCTTTTGCACTGCTAGGAATGCAAACTGGGGCAGCCACTCTGGAAAATAGTATGGATGTTCCTCAAAAAATTAAAAATAGAACTACTCTATGACCCAGCAATTGCATTACTAGGTATTTATCCAAGGGATACAGACATGCCGTTTCAAAGGGACATATGCATCCCAGTGTTTATAGCGACACTATCAACAATAGCCAAAGTATGGAAGGAGCCCAAATGTCCATCTATGGGTGAATGGATAATGAAGATGTGTGTGTGTGTGTGTGTGTGTGTGTGTGTGTGTGTGTATACACATACACATATACATATACACACACAATGGAGTATTACTTGGCTATAAAAACGAATGAAATCTTGACGTTTACAACTATGTGGATGGAACTAGAGGGTTTTATGTGAAGCAAAATTAGTCAGATAAAAACAAATATCATATGACTTCCTCCTATGGGAGGGCTTTAAGATACAAAAGAGATTAACATAAGGGTAGGGTAGCAAAAGTAATATAAAAACAGGGAGGGCAACAAAACATAAGAAACTCTTAAATATGGAGAACAGAGGGTTGCTGGAGAGGTTGTGGAATGGGGAATGGGCTAAATGGGTAAGGGGCATTAAGGAATCTACTCCTGAAATCATTGTTGCACTGTATACTAACTAGCTTGACTGTAAATTAAAAAAATAATAAATTGAAAATAAAACAAAATCAAATGAAAAAAAATTAGTCACACCTTGTCGTTTTCACCAACAGACATAGGAATGTCCATTTGATTATAACATATCCTAAATGGCAATTTGATGATCTGAAGTCCTGTTCTTTTTTCCTTTATTTTAGCCAAATGTCAAATTAAAATAAAAGTCAATTTAAAAATCCCTTTGCATGCTACAAAATATTTTGTGGCTAATATTTGTCATCATTATAATAAAGTGGTATCTCCTTCTGTTACCACTGCTCATGTGAAATTAAACCTGTTGCTATTGATTAGGCCTCACAATGTTCCAAGTCAGACCAACATTCCCCACACAGATACCTCATGGGAAGAAGCATATTCCCACCTCTATAAAGAGGAATTTAAACCAAGCACTGCAGATGTTTGTCAAAAGGCTCTTCTAATGAGCCTCACAAACTTAAGACATAGATAATAAAGGGGGTTAAAGAACACAAGAGTTACTATTAACTCTGGCCTGGAGAAAAAGAGCCTGACTTAGAGATAAGAAACAGCAAGAGCCGGACATCAGTTACTGCACATACCTTTGCTAATTGGTGCCACAAATACCTTCCCTTACACTGATACCTATTATGAGGATGGGTAAGAGTAGTTACAACTTAAACTCATACACAAAGGCTGGCACCCTATGGCGCTTACACCTTCAACATCAAAGAACAAGGTTGACTCAAGGTTAGCTTACTAACCAGGATGAATACATTCTTGTGAGCCAGACAGAATGACTCCTAGCCTAGTTTATGCCTTAATCTTAGCATTATTGATATAAACAAATATGTTTGCTATCTGCTTCTCACTGAGAACATCCTCCTATCTTCTTAGTTGTAAGATTTACTACCGGTTCAAACAAATGTGAATGTTATCTGCTTTTCACTGAGAATATCCTGTTATCCTATGATGTGTAAGTTACCTCATTGTAATTAGAATAGTTCTGAAGAAATGCCTCTGTAAAACCTGTTTCTGCACCCTTTTCAAAGCATCTTATCACTGCGAATTATTTGTAGTAAAAATTCCACTTTTTGATGTCATGTTAACACTTAACCTATAAATAAAGACACAAAACCCGACAAAGCAGAGATGCCTGCCAGGTGACCAAAAAAGAAACTCGTGGGCTCTCTCATCTCCTTTTTTTCGCCAACACTGTCTCTTTTTCAGGGGACCCTGGACCCGCTGGAGCTGGACTCTGGCACATTTTCATATATACACAAAGAGAGAGTATACACACACACACACACACACACACACACGTATATATACACACACACACAAATATATATACATATACAAATGTATACATATGCATATATGGATAATCATATATAGACTTGTCACAGAAATTTTGCCACAAAGATTTGATCTTCCAAAATTGTGGAAGCCAGTCTATCAGTCTCTGCAAGGCTGTGGTCTGCATCTGATCCTGGAGGATGTTGTCCACAGGGCAAGATGTTGGGAGGAGAAGATGGATGTGAAATGAACAAAAACAAGCTGGAGTCCACAAGCCCGTGCTAGGACCCCATTCAGAGATACTGAAACCCATGTCAACTCCTGTTGCTTCTGACTATAGTAGGGTTGGTGACCTGCAAAATTGGGGCCCTTCGTCATGAAGCTAATAAGTACAGGACCTGGTTCAGGAGTGAGAAGGAAGGATCCAGAGAAAGGAGGAATTGGCAGGCCTTGTGTTAATGACATGGACTGTCAGACATGCAGCACGTGTATGAACTACAAAGTTTCAGCTGCTTCACTTCCCTCCTAAGTCTCTTTTAAAAAATACTCTTGTGGAGTGCTTTGGTGGCCCAGTCAGCTGAGCATCAAACCTTGGCTCATGTCATGATCTCACAGTTTGTGAGTTTGAGACCTGCATCAGGCTCACCGCTGTTAGCATGGAGCTGGCTTTCTGATCCTTTGTCCTCTTCCCTCTTTGCTTCTCCCCTGCTCACGTTCTCTCTCTCAAAAATAAATAAAACATTTAAAAAAACCTTTCTAGTGATACTTAGGCATTATACAGGAAAGACAATTCTGGGGACACCTGGCTGGTTTAGTTGGAGGAGGCATGTGGCTCTTGATCTTGGAGTCATGGGTTCAAGCTCCACATTAGGTGTGGAGATTACTTGAAAATAAAATCTTAAAACAAAAATAAGGAAAGAATTCTGGTAAATGTAGGTCAGCATAGCCAAGTTGAAATATCACAAAACCACCGCATCAATTCTATGTATCATTGGGGTACCTGGGTGGTTCAGTCGGTTGAGGATCTGATTTCAGCTCAGATCATGATCTCACTTTTGGGTTCAAGCCCACATCAAGCTCTGTGCTGACAGCTCAGGGCTTGGAGCCTGCTTTGGATTCTGTATCTCCCTCTCTCTCTGACTCTCCCCTGCTCGTACTTTGTCTCTCTCTCTCTCTCAAAATAAATAAACATTTTAAAAATTATTTAAAAATTCTATGTACATTAAGAAAAGGTAAATTATTATAAAGGGACATCTCCACATAACTGGAGGGCAGGAATATAGGGATTTGAACCTTGAAATAAAAACTTGTTCTACACTCAAGGAACTCTCGTCTCTCTCTCCATTTTTGGTTTCTATTTCCCTAAACCTATAAGCTTTATTTCCTTTCTCTCTGCATCACTGTGCCTGTGGTGGTTGGGAGACAGACTTTTACAGCTCCCAAGTGCACAAGATCATTTCTTGATTTCTGTCTTAGCTTGAGTTCCCTCAGAAAATTCAGCCTAGGGTTAAGATGCATGTGCTTCCACTTTCTGATAAAGTCCAATCCCTATAGCAGGAGTCAGAGAGGAGAGGAGTGAGTCAAGGAAGGAGGAGAGCTATTGGTGTGGGAGTGCATCATTGAGCAAAGAAAGTATGCCCATTCCATCTTTCAAGATATGTCCCCAAGAGACCACATAAATTCTTGTGTCAGGAAGAAGAGAGAATTGATCTTCTGGCTCCCCTCTTGTAAGGCAGAGCTTTGCGCAAAAAAGAAAGATGTGCCCTCTACCCATCTATGAAGTCCATCTGCCAGTTTCACAGACTCCCATGCCTCATTGTTGATAAGGAAGCACCAGGGCAGGAGGTGAGAGGTCCATGTGGACACCTAAGGAAAGTTCCCTCAGTTTTTGGTTGAAGATCACACAGACCTATCACAGATGAAACTAAGATCCCAAAGACAGGATGAGATGTGAGTGATACAGTTCAAACTCTAAATTTTCAAGTAAGGGTGGTACATTGAGTCAACTTAGGTTAAGTATCCACCCAAGTTTTAATACAGTGTGGGGAGGGGGGAAATGAGATTATATTGGACAAATATGGCAAGTGAGATCCTGCCACAAGGAATGGTGGGATTAGCTGAGAAGAAATTTAGGTTTTTGTTAATACTGTTAGAAAAAAAATATTAATATTGGAAATGAAACAAAATTATCATCATTTGAAGATAATATAATTGTCTTCCTAGAAACCCCTCCCCTAAAAATCAGAGGACAATTCTCTAAAACGAGTAAGAATGCTTTCCTATATACCAATAATAGGTTATAAATATACTGGAATAAAATAACCAATAATTAAAAAGATTTCTGCTACATTTAAGCTAGGTTGTCTGGACTGTGTAGAATAAAGAATGTATCAAGATTAGATTCATCAAAAATGATAGAAACCCTAAAATACCATGAATATAAAGAAAATAGGTTTCTTTCTCATTTAAAACTAAAAAACTCTGGAATTAGAGCAGCTCGGGTATGGCAGTATGATAAGGTCCTAGGCTTCCATCTTTTTGGCTCTCCATTCTCAGCACAAAGTTTTCATTTCATATTTCATGAGGGTTATTTTATCAGGCAGCAAAAAAAGTAAGTACTAGAGACTGACATAGCCTCCCTTTAAAGACACCTTCCAGAAGTTTCACACCTACTTCTACTTGGGTCACAAAGGCCAGAACTTTGTATCTAACCAATAAGGTTTTTTGGGGGTGATAGTATGGTTTGTGGGCTCCAGAGCCAATGGCCAAGAAAGAATTTTTGAAGACATCTTTGGTGCAAAATGGTGATTTTATTAAAGCATGTGAACAGGACCTGTGGGCAGGAAGATCTGCCCCCCACTCCCACCCCTCCACCCCCCCAACCTCCCACCCCACCCCCAGACCATGAGGAGAGACTGGTTATAAACTATGGAGTTGAGGGAGTCCAGAGAAAGTATCCAAAAGAGATTTTCATATGCTAACGATGACTCACAGGAAACTGAAGGCCTAGTTATTGTCAAGCTAAGTTTTTCCCTCTAGCAAAGCATTAGCATTAAGACAGTAGAGAGTTTCTGGAGAAATTTTTACTCTGCCTGCCTCAAGTATTTATTTACCAGTGAACTGCAGGTTTTAAGAAAATTTAGTTATATCTGCCATTTCCTTCTGCCTTTGTTCCCCACATCACTATGGAGGGGTGATGTTGGGGTTCCAGGAAGTGGAGTCCATAGGTTTCTGGAGATTAGGCTACTGATAAGAGTGCCTTTTTCTTGTAATTTACTAAGATATTTGTAAATAGATAGAGATTCAGGTCTTGCAGTACTATGATCTCTTCATTTAACCATTTGGTTTTTTTTCCCCTTTCCTTTGTTTTTGGCCAGTCAGGCATGCCCAACGAATGTCACACATATCCTACCTAGGGATGGGGGGTGTTGTTTGTGGCCTGTCAGCTTGCCTTATGGTCCTTCATCATAACTACACCTAACTGTAAGCAAGGCAGGAAAATGTGCACCTAGCTGAAAAGGTAAAGGTGGTCATGGATGTGATCCATCCACTAACAAAGAAACAGGGAAACAGGGGGAGCAGCTGCTAACTGGCCACTAGCAGTTTCTAATGCAGTAAGAATAAGAGAGAAATGATCAGCACTGTACTTTTTGTTTGGTTTCGTTTGGGTTTTTAATATTTTTAAAAACTTTTTCTGGAACAAATACTGAGTAGAGAGCTCAAAGGCTCTGACCTCAATAAAACATGCCAAAATCAAGCAGAAACTATTAGAATCAACTTTTCCAGAACTCTGGAACAGTCAAAGGTTAACAGCAACTAAGAGAACACTGTTATGCCCAGATCACAATATCCCCGAAGACCAGAGACCACCAGGGAGACCAAATCACGCATGCAAAAGCAAAGGGTGTTTATTACGGGCTTAAACTCGGGCTTGCAGACTTCACCAGTGCAGTGGATCTGTGCTGAGAGCCTCCACAAGGGCTGAGCAGGGTTTTTATGAGGTTTGGGAAGGGGGAGTTACATGAAATTGTGACATAGGTACAGTGATCCAATTATTATCGTATAACAGCATTGGCAACAACTTTAACCATACATTTTGTTTAGAGCGTTCATTACTTTTGGTGGGACCCAATCACAATATTTACAGTAGTTTTGAAATTAACCAATTACAGAGCGAGCCCCGGGTCTTGTTCATGACTAACGGGTTAACTTTAACATTAGGCAACAGGGTCCTATCTATAGTTTCTATCTACAGGCCTCACCCTTAAGAATGTGCAGGGTGGTTGCTGGCCTTTTCTGATTGGGTGTTGTGAAGGTGGTCTCTCCTGCCTTGGGCAATGTGTAACTGCCTGATACTTTCGGGGAAACTGAAACTTAGGCCTTTAAGGTCAGAAGGGAAACTTAAAGCCTGTCATGGAGTCAGTTTGGTTCAGACCTGTGTCCTTTCAACACCAATCAAATCAAGCAACTTAAAAACAATGAGGGGCGCCTGGGTGGCTCAGTCAGTTAAGCCTCTGACTTCGGCTCAGGTCAGATCTCACGTTCGTGGGTTCGAGCCCCACGTTGGGCTCTGTGCTGACAGCTAGCTCAGAGCCTGGAGCCTGCTTCCAGTTCTGTGTCTCCTTCTCTCTCTGCCCCTCCCCCTCTATGCTCTGTCTCTCTCTGTACCAAAAATAAATAAAACATTAAAAAAAAAACTAACAGGCAACTGACAGAATAGGAAAAGATAGTTGCAAATGGCATATCAGATAAAGGGCTAGTATCCAAAATATACAAGGAGCTCACTAAACTCCATACACAAAAAATGAATGATCCAGTGAAGAAATGGGCAGAAGACCTGAATAGACACTTCTCCAAAGATGACATCCAGATGGCCAAAAGACACATGAAATGATGCTCAGCATCACTCATCATCAGGGAAATACAAATCAAAACCACACTGAGATACCAGCTCACACTGGTCAGAGTCGCTAAAATGAACAAATCAAGAGAATTAGATGCTGGAGAGGATGTGGAGAAACAGGCACTCTCCTACACTGTTGGTGGGAATGTAAACTGGTGCAGCCACTCTGGAAAACAATATGGAGGCTTCTCAAAAAACATCAATAGAATTCCCCTATGACCCAGCAATAGCACTGCTAGGGATTTACCCAAAGGATACAGAAGTGCTGATGCATAGGAGCACATGTACCCCAATGTTCATAGTGGCACTTTCTAAAATAGCCAAATCATGGAAAGAGGCTAAATGTCCATCACCTGATGAATGGATCAAGAAGATGTGGTATCAATGGAGTACTACGTGGCAATGAGAAAGAATGAAATCTGGCCATTTGCAGGAAAGTGGATGGACCTTGAGGGTGTCATGCTAAGCGAAATAAGTCAGGTAGAGAGGGACAGATACCATATGTTTGCACTCATAGGTCTAACAGGAAAACAGGAGACACCTAATGGAGAACCAGGGGGAGGGGAAGAGGGAAAGAGTGTTGGGGAGAGAGAAAGATGCAAAACTTGAGAGGCTGTTGAATGCTGAAAATAAACTGAGGGTTGAAGGGGAAGGGGGGGAAAGAGGTGGTGGTGATGGAGGAGGGCACTTATGGGGAAGAGCACTGGGTGTTGTATGGAAACCAATTTTACAATAAACTATTTTTTTAAAAAAGAAGATGTGGCATATATATATATATATATATATATATATATATATATATACACACACACACAATGGAGTACTATATGGCAATGAGGAAGAATGAAATATGGCCATTTGTAGCAAAGTGGATGGACCTCGAGGGTGTCATGCTAAGTGAAATAAGTCAGGCAGAGAAGGATACATACCATATGTTTGCATTCATAGGTCTAACAGGAGAGACCTGGCAGGGGACCATGAGGAGATGAAGGGGGAAAGAGAGCGGGGGAGAGTGAGGGACACAGATCAAGGGAGACTACTGAATACTGAAAACGAACCAAGGACTGAAGGGGGCGGGGGAGGGTGGGAGGGGGAGGATGGTCATGGAGGGGGGCACTTGTGGGGAGAAGCACTGGGTGTTATATGGAAATCAATTTGACAATAAACTATTAAAAAAAAAAAAGCAACCTGCAGCTGCCTCAGGCAAAAGACTGGTGGAGGTATACAATAGAATACCTAAATTCTGGGAGGAAAACTGGGGATAAAGAGTTTCTTAGGGAAATGAGGGCATTCAAAAGTCCTATATGTACTGGGGATTTTGAAAACCACACACATGCTGAGGGCAGGATGAATGCTCAGAAAAGGTATGAGAGTATATTAAACTTTTACCCCTCACTGATCTATAAGCTCAGTGCAAGCAAGAAGTGTAGATTAAAGCCTGGCTAAGCATTGGAGGAGGACCCCAGCATAGAACCAATCCGAAAAGATGGGAAAAGAGTTTTCTTTGTTCTCTTCTCTCCCTCCTTTTCTCCCTCCCTCCCTCCCTCCCTCCCTTCCTCTCTCTTTTTCCTGTCATTAAGGAAATATTTGTCAAAACACTAGCTAAACACAAAAAATACAGACTTTAGTCTAGAAAAGACAGTAAGCACAGAAACACCTACAGATTATGGCAAGCAAGAAATATCCTGATAAAGGGGAAGAATCTGATTTCCAGAGTTACCACATTATAATAAATAAAATGTCCATGTTTCAATAAAAAAAATATGAAGCATTCAAAGAAAGAAGGAGTATGGCCCATTCCCAGCCAAAATTAAAAGCAACTCTCCCTGAGGAAACATAGACAACCGACTTACTAGACTAAGATTTAAAGTCAGCTGTGTTAAATGTGTTCAAAGAATTAAAGGAAATCATGGATAAAGAGACAAAACAAGGCAAAAGAAGAATATCTCAACAAATAGAGAATATCTATAAAGTGATAACATTATAAAAAGAAACCAAAAAATATGGAGCTGAAAAATACAATAACTGAGGTGAAAATTTTCCTAGAGAGTTTCAGTAGAGGTTTGAGTAGCCAGAAGAAAGAATCAGCAAGCTTGAAGATAGGTGGGTTGAAATTGACAAGTGTAACAAGAAAAAAAAAAAAAGTGCAAGAGCCTAAGGGACAGCCATCAAGTGTACCATCATACAGAATATGAGAATCCTAGAAGGGAAGGAGAGAAAGGGGAAGAAATCATTTTGGAAAAAATAATGGCCAATAACTCCCAAAGTTTGATGAAAGAAATGAATCTACACATTCAAGAAGTTCAATGTTGTGGTACCAGTCACTCAGTTAAGCCTCCAACTCTTGATTTCAGCTCAAGTCATGATCTCAGAGTCATAAGATCAAACCCCATGTCCACACTGAGCATAGAACCTGCTTAAGATTCTCTCTCTCTCTCTCTCTCTCTCTCTCTCTCTCTCTCTCTCTCTCTCTCTTTCTCTTTCTCTCTCTGTGAGAGAGATACTGAGAGACATTGGATCCTAGAATGTATGGCCCATCTGCTCCCTGCTTTTACTTGGTCTGTGTCTAAGCTGTCTGCCTGCCAGGTGGTGCCTCCCTCCAGAGTTTTATCTTTGGGGTTTCAAACCCCACACTTAATAGACTCCTATGGCTTGGACCTACACTGATCATCTCTGGGGGAGAGCAATGGCTTTGTACCAACTTGTCCCAGAAAATGTTAGCATGACTGCACAGTGGCAGAAGCTCAGAGTTTATGGTAAACTGCAATACACAACCCATGCCAGATTTGCTGCACTCATTTGGCATTTTTATTCCAACATCAGTAAATGTGGAGCTCTCTGGAGTCTGCTGGAACTTTTGTCTGTGGATAAGCCCTATCATCTCTACCACATGCACTCCAACCAGGGGAACTGCTTGTCCCCATGTGGCACATGCGTCCCTCAGACAATGCTGCCTGCTTCTGGGGATTCATCCCACTTCCTTACCAGAATACCGCCAGGCACTGAGTTCCAAAACTTCAGACTCTGCACTCCACTCTTTATAGAAAACTGGCAGTATCAAAACCCTCTCCGTTTTCCCTGTCAATGTTCCTGGGGAACAGATTTCTTGTCTAGTGTCCGGTGAGTGTTTTCATTCTTTCTATCTTTCTCTCTGGCTACTTTCAGGGGAAAGTACTTTTCTTGCACAAAGCACTTTCTCTCTCTAACCCTTCTTTATGAAAATGGCCCCCTAACCTCCGCAGCACTGAGGCTTTTCTCTCCCTTAATTCACCTATTTGCACCACATACCTGCCAAGATCTCTTACTCAAATTATGCAGATTGTCGCATTAATACTCAGATCAATTTCTTACGTGTTCAAAATAGTTTGATGCTGAGCTAGCTGTGTTTCAGGGACAAGACAAGCTCAGATTCCCCATACTATTCTGCCATCTTGACCCCCTTATTCATAGTCTATCTAAATTGAAATTTGACCTATAACCATAGTCACAGAAATGCAACATTTTGGAAGATTAATCCGGGAGTGGTATGCAGAATTAATGAAAAAGAGAGACAGAAATTTCAAGTAGATGATTATTCCAGTTATGGAGACTGGAATGTAGAAATAAATACTTTGACAACAGGAGTGAGATAGTCAAGGGACCTTGAGAACAAGCCCCTATAGAGCCGGGGCACTCCTTGCCTGGCGTTCCTTTTCTTACAGAGCAGAGCTGGAACCAAGAAACAAACCCAGACAGGTTCAAACTGATCTGAGATGGGATGGTCACCAAATTTGAACTTTCATCGACTTTCCCCCTCATTTTAATCCCCCTCAAAAATCACACCCAGAGGTAGACACTTAACATGCAAATGAAATGTGTTCCATCAACTGTATCCACATGCCTACTTTTCTGGGATTCCCTGCCCCTACATGCTTCAGCATCACTCCTTTCCCACCTCAGACCCTATAAAGCTTTCTCTGGCTATTGTTTGGGGAGCTAATCTGACACCTTTGTCTTTACTGTGTCCCCCCCTTACCTGTAGCTTTTGCCCCAGTAAAGCCTTACCTGTGGTTTAAATGTTGATCCAGCCCATTTCTACAGTTGCTGGGCTCAAGGACTCAAGTCTGGTAACAGTAGTATGGTTGGGTTTTGATGTGTGAAAGCAATTTTGCATATGTAATAAAGTTCCTAATTAGTTGGCTTTAAACAAAGGAGAGTATCTTGGTGTGCCTTATTTAATCAGTGGAAGCCCTTTAGGCTGGTATCTAAAATCTACAAGGAACTCACCAAACTCCACACCCAAAAAACAAATAACCCAGTGAAGAAATGGGCAGAAGACATAAACAGAAACTTCTCCAAAGAGGACGTCCAGATGGCCTACAGGCACATGAAACGATGCTCAGCATCACTCGTCATCAGGGAAATACAAATCAAAACCACACTGAGATACCACATCATGCCAGTCAGAGTGGCTAAAATGAACATATCAAGAGACTATAGACGCTGGTGAGGATGTGGAGAAACGGACACCTTCCTCCACTGTTGGTGGCAATGTAAACTGGTGCAGCCGCTCTGGAAAACAGTGTGTAGGCTCCTCAAAAAACTATCCATAGAACTCCCTTATGACCCAGCAATAGCACTGCTAGGGATTTACTCAAGGGATACAGAAGTGCTGATGAATAGGGGCACATATACCCCAATGTTCATAGCAATACTGTCAACAATAGCCAAATCATGGAAAGAGCCTAAATGTCCATCGCCTGATGAATGGATCAAGAAGATGTGGAGTACATATATATGGAGTATTACATGGCACAGTGGAGTATTACATGGCAATGAGAAAGAATAAAATATGGCCATTTGTAGCAAAGTGGATGGACCTCAAGGGTGTCATGCTAAGCGAAATAAGTCAGGGGGAGAAGAACAGATACCATATGTTTGCACTCATAGGTCTAACAGGAGAACAGGAGAAACCTAATGGAGGACCATGGGGAGGGGAATGGGGAGAGAGAGTTGGGGAGAGTGAGGGATGCACAACCTGAGAGACTATTGAATACTGAAAACAAAAGGGTTGAAGGGGGAGATGGAGGGGGAAGGGAGGTGGTGGTAATGGAGGAGGGCACTTGTGGGGAAGAGCACTGGGTGTTATATGGAAACCAATTTGACAATAAACTATTTAAAAAGAATAAAATAAATCAGTGGAAGCCCTTTAAAATAAGGCTTAGATATTCTCTGAACTAGACTCTTTTTTTTTAATTTCTTTAAAAAAAATTTTTTTTAGAGACAGAGAGAGATGCAGTACGAGTAGGGGAGGGTCAGAGAGAGAAGGAGACACAGAATCTGAAGCAGCCTCCGGTTTCTGAACTAGCTGTCAGCACAGAGCCTGATGTAGGGCTCAAACCCACGAACCATGAGATCATGACATGAGCTGAGGCTGGACACTTAACTGATTGAACCACCCAGGTATCCCTCTCTGAATTAGACTCTTAACAGTAGCTGGGTCTACAATTGTTCTTCTTTAGCTGGTTCTTCCTTCCTGATTACCAAATTCAGCTTGTGTTGGTAGGGTTCCATCCTGCCTATGATTATCCTTTCTGGTACAATGTGATAATAGCATTGGCCCATGCCCATGAATTTCTGGTTTCCCACTAACTTCCTCACCTGATGGCCTATCCTACACATTTTGGACTTGCTTAGGTCCAATTAGGTAAGCAAATTCCTTTTAATAAATATTTTAATATGGGTTATATATACATATATATAACATACACACACACACACACACACACACACACACACACACATATATATATATATAATCTTCTAGTGTTTCTGCCTTTCTGGTTGAATTCTAATTGAGACACATTTTGATGCTAAATATGGCTGTAGAACAATAGAATCTTAAGAATAAGTTCTCTGAGGGGTGCCTGAGTGACTCAGTCAGTTAAGCATCTGACTTCAGCTCAGGTCATGATCTCATGGTTGGTGAGTTCAAGCCCTGCATCAGGCTTTGTGTTGACAGCTCAGAGCCTGGAGCCTGCTTTGGATTCTGTGTCTTCCTCTTTGTTTGTCCCTACTCTGCTCACACTCTTTCTCTCTCTCAAGAAAATAAAAATAAAAATAATTGAAAAACATTGAAAAAAATTTTTTTAAAAGAATAAATTCTCTGAATTGTTTCTGGGTTCCCTGGAATTGGTTCTCTTGTTGGATTTAAGGCACTATTGACCGTGTTTCTGGTGATAATGAGGACACTGCAAGTCCATAGCAACATATGGCATAAGAGTTACTCAAATTCCACTGTTGGATATCTATGATTGAATGATGGTGGGAGGGGAGGTTCTAGGTGCCTAAGTATTTGTTAGGATTTTCAGTAAAAATTAGGAATAGAATGGAGTTGAGTGGTTGTTTCTAAATGCACAGGGAAATTGAGGAAAGTAAAGAATGAGCCAAAGGGACTTCTGGGGAATATGGTGGAGTAGGAGGACCCCAAGCTTATCTTGTCCCATGAATACAGCTAGATAACATTCACATCAGTGTAAACAATACAGAAAACAGCTCAAAGACTGGCAGAACAGATTCTTGACAGCTAAAGGTAGCCACTGTGGAAAACATAAGATTAAAAATAAAGGCCCCCTGGGTGGTTCAGTAAGTTAAGTGTCTGGCTCCTGATTTCAGCTCAGGTCATGATCTCACTCTTTGTGAGATGGAGCCCTGTGTTGGACTCCATGCTGGGTGTGGAGCCTGCTTAAGATTCTCTCTACCCCTGTACTGCTAATGCTCTCTGTCCCTCTCAAAAAAAAAAATTAAAAATAGAATTATCATATGACCCAGTAATTCCACTACTGGATATTTACCCAAATAATATAAAAACACTAATTTGAAAAAATATATGCACCTCTGTGTTTGCTGCAGCATTATTTACAATAGCCAAATTATGGAAGCAGCCCAAATATCCATTGAAAGGTGAGTGGATAAAGAAGAAGTGGTATATATATGTTGTAATATTTCTCAGCCATAAGAAAAGAATGAAATTGGGGCTCCTGGGTGGCTCAGTTGGTTAAGTGTCTGACTTCGGCTTAGTTCATGATCTCACAGCTTGTGAGTTCGAGTCCCACGTCAGGCCCTGTGCCAACAGCTCAGAGCCCAGAGACTGGTTCAGATTCTGTATTTCCCTCTCTCTCTGCCCCTCCCCTGCTCATGCTCTGTCTCTCTCTCTTTCAAAAATAAATAAACATTTAAAAATTTTAAAAAGAATGAAAACTTGCAACCACATAGATGGATCTAGAGGGTATAATGCAAGCGAAATATGTCTGAGAAAGACAAATATGACATGATTTCACTCCTATGTGGAATTTAAGAAACAAAGTAAATTAAAAAATGAGACAAACCAGGGGGTAGGCAAGATGGCGGAGAAGTAAGGAGCCCCATTACCTCCGTCCACCCACAATTATCAAACTGAGAAGAATTAAAAAGCCACAGCTCTCTGATCTCCAAGAACGGAGGTGTGCGGACAGACCCCTTATCAACAGCAGTCTCACGGTTGCCTGAGTGAGTGAGTGCGAACGGGGAACCGGAGACTTTAGGGGA
>PISW01015070.1:0-18427 GCA_004023785.1 Mungos mungo | reverse complement strand
GACACAAATTTTTCTCAAAAACATGAAAATAGGTACAGGGTATAAAAGCCCAGGAATAGAATTAGAAGGCTAAAATATATCACAAAATCCCTAACTATGGCATGTTATTTTAAGTATATGTGTGACAGTTAAAATACTGAAAATGTAGTTTACATGTCAAGAGAAAATCATCTCTAAACAAATGTTTTAGGTCAATGTATTTGAGTTGACATTTAATGGACAGAAAAAAATTAATTCGATGCTGGGAAGGGCACTGATACAGGGAACCGGGGCAAAGACTATGATTGCTGGCTGTGAGGCTGACTCACCTACTTCTGCAAGGAATGTCAAGGACAAGTTGAGCAATAAGCTTCTGTCTCTTGCGCTTAAGGATCTGTAGCAAACAGCACCCTCTTATCAGTTCTGTGAATCTATGAACCTCTCTCTGTATTTGGAACCACAAGATAACTTTTGGGAGGCCGGGCCACCGGCCGGCCCCTCTCTCCACGCTGTGAGTCATGGCCCTCTGGGTTGGTTCCCGGCTACTCGCCCAATTTCAGAAAGCCTCCCGAGACTTGGCGGCTCTGACGGAAAAGAGTCCGGAGAGTCGAGGGCCGCCTCACCCAGGGAGCACCCCGAGGCCGCGCCCCGCCACGCCTTCCCGCCGACGACAGCGGCGGCGGGCTCCGCCCATTTCCGGCGCCGGCGGCGGCGGCGGGCTCCGCCCCTTCTCGCCGGCTGGACCGCCGGCCGCCGCGGAGCCCTCCGACGGGCCGCCCCGCAGCCAGCAGGGGGCACAGAACCCGGGTTTAGATTCCAATCAAGAAAATGATTTGCTCTGGGAAGAGAAGTGCCCTGAAAGAACAGCCTTTCCGGAGTTACTCCAGACTACATCATTCTCCGAATCTGATATTCCATCCTCAGAAAGTACTGAGTTATTTTAACCTTTCTGATCCTAGTAACTTTAACTTACTAGAAGTTAGACCCATGTAAATAGACAAAACCACAACAAATGATAATATGGAACCAGAGTCACTAAAGAGAGAGATCTTATACTAGATAAGAAACGACAAGAAGAGAAAGGAATTCCAACAAACTGATTTAGACACGGAAACCCAGCCCCTATTAGATTTATGGGGCAAATGACAGCACAGTCTGACCCTCACAGGAACAGAGGATGTGCAACCCAGACCTATTACCGCTGATAGTAAACTTCATCAACATTTAGGGCCTTTTGAGAAAATAGTACTGATTTACAAAGGTCTTTGTTTGACTGGGTAGCAACCGCTGAGACAGTAAGATGTCCTATACGTAATGCCATCTCTCCAACCATCTCAGTGGAAAATAGCATGGGAAGCTAAACACAGTGCACACACACAGCCACCTGCAGGAACCAGCTTAGTGCTGACAACCACTTCTTTTTTTTTTTTTAAATAGTTTATTGTCAAATTGGTTTCCATACAACACCCAATGCTCTTCCCCATAAATGCCCTCCTCCATCACCCCCCCCTTTCCCTTCAACCCTCAGTTCATTTTCAGCATTCAACAGTCTCTCAAGTTTTGCATCCCTCTCTCTCCCCAACTCTCATTCCCCCTTCCCCTCCCCCTGGTCCTCCATCAGGCTTCTCCTGCTTTACTGCCAGACCTATGAGTGCAAACATATGGTATCTGTCCTTCTCTGCCTGACTTATTTCGCTTAGCATGACACCCTTGAGGTCCATCCACATTGCTACAAATGGCCATATTTCATTCTTTCTCATTGCCGTGTAGTACTCCATTGTGTATATATACCACATCTTCTTGATTCACTCATCAGGTGATAGACATTTAGGCTTCTTCCATGTTTTGGCTATTGTTGACATTGCTGCTATGAACATTGGGGTACATGTGCTCCTATGCATCAGCATTTCTGTATCTCTTGGGTAAATCCCTAGCAGTGCTATTGCTGGGTCATAAGGGAGTTCTATGGATAGTTTTCTGAGGAACCTTCACACTGTTTTCCAGAGCGGCTGCACCAGTTTACATTCCCACCAACAATGTAGGAGGGTGCCCGTCTCTCCACACCCTCGCCAGCATCTATAGTCTCTTGATTTGTTCATTTTAGCCACTCTGACTGGCGTGAGGTGGTATCTCAGTGTGGTTTACTTACACCAATCCCGCCACCTCCCATGCTTCAGGAGATCCACCCTTTCCAGTCATGCTTGCCTTGGTCCTGGCAATGCAGGACCCCCCTCCCCACAGCCCCCCACCAGAAGACCAGCACAAACCCTACCAATAGCTCATTGCCCAATTTGCGCATTTCGTGGGGCCTTGTTTTCAGCAGCGGCAGTGGTGACAGTTCTCAATTTACAAGCAGGCTGGTGCACACCTTGTTAAAATGCACCCTATTAGGGCAGGGGTCAAACACTGCCCGCAACAGGCAAAGGGAGCTTCTGCAGACAATTGGATTGAAGGAAAAAAAGGCTAGGACTCAATGGTAGAGCACGCACAACACATACAGGAGACACTCACTGAAGCACGAAGCCTTGGGGAACAGAGGGCATTGTACTAAAGGACACTACAGGATTTTTTCTTCATAAAGCCATTACCTCCAAGAGCAGGATATGTATCTGACTTTCCTAACACACAGAAACAGACACAAAGAGTTAGATAAAATGAGGAGACAGAGGAATATATTACAAATGAAAGAACAGGACAAAACAACAGCAAGAGACCTAAGTAATACAGAAGTAAATAATATTCCAGAGAGAGAATTAATGTAATGATCATAAAGATACTCACTAGCCTTGAGAAAAGAGTGGAGGACATGCACAACACAGCATTTTATATACTGTTAAGTGAAACTGCAATACAATCTAAGTTTATTTTGGGAGTGTTTGCTGTATAATTGGATTTAATGAAATGTTTAGAGGTGCAGTAGGCATGACTTTGAGTAGATAATGAAAGAAAATGCAAAATGCTTATTGATTTATGATGTGGTTTCATCTTAGCTTGGGCGAAGCATGCAGTATTTGATACATAGTAGCAGAATATTTACTATTGAAGCTTGAAAAGATGTGAGTTCTTTGTGTGCAACCTTTCATTTATGCATGTGAGAGGGTTATCGTTTTTTTAATATTTTCACATTGTAGTACTTGTTTTGCTTGTTGGTGGTGTTTGCTTATTTAATACATTCTGTCAAGGACAGGAATTACATGCTGTTTTTTCTTTTTTCTTTTTTTTTTTCCCTAGGGAGTGTGTCTTGGGTTTTTCCCTTATTATTTTCTTTACTTTTTTTTTCTTCCTCTTCTTTTTATGGTGGTGGGGGTGGTTATGTTTAAATGAAGTTGCTTTTACAGCACCAAAGACTTAAGCATCCATTTCCTATATAAAAGGTAGCTACTTTTCTGCATGGACCCCAAGTATACTGTAGTATAGAGGTGGAATTTAAGGAAAAATATTAAGCAGGCTGTGTTTTAGCTTATAGGCAAGTAATAAATTGTATCATGTATCTTGAATGTATCATAGATAAGCTGCTAAATAACGATTGTCACTTCAGATAGCTGTGAAATTAGGTGATTAACTAGTTGGTACTTAACCTATTAATTTCTGTATAAGTCTAATTACATGAAATAGAAGTGGGGGGTTTGATTTTTTACTTTGCCTTTCTGTTTGGAGTGTCATTGTAACTACTGTATTGTAAGTGACGGAAAATAATTGCATATGTTAAAAAAATAAATTGTGTTATATTAAAAAAAGATAAAAATAAAAATAAATAAAAAGCTTTGAAAAAAAAAAAGAGTGGAGGACATGAATGAGACCCTTAACAAAGAGGTTTATTTAAAAAGACCAACAAAACAAATCTCAACAAATTCAAAAAGATCAAAGTTATTTCTTTAAAAAAAATCAAAGTTATACCATACATCTTTTGGACCATAATGCTATGAAACTAGAAATCGGCTACAAGAAAATACCTGGAAAGAGCAACAAATACATGGAGGTTAAATAACATACTACTAAACAGTGAATGGGTCAAAGAAAAAAATAAAAAATAGCATGGAGACATAAAGGAAGAAAATAAAAAATGACATGGAAAGTGAAAACACAATGGTCCAAAATCTTAGGGAAACAGAAAAAGTGGTTCCAAGAGGAAAGATCATAGCAATCCAGATCTGCCTCAGGAAGCAAGAAAAATCTAAAATAAACAACCTGATCTTACACCTAAAAGAGCCAGAACAGGAACAAACAAAGCCCAAAATTGTGGAAATAATAAAGATTAGAGCAGAAACAAACAAACGAAATTGATAGAACAGATCAATAAAACCAGGAGCCAGTCCTTCAAAGAGATCAACAAAATTGATAAATCTCTAGCCAGACTATTCAAAGATAGAGAACTCAAACAAAATCCTTCAATGAAAGAGGAGAAATAAGAACCAACACCACAGAAATACAATTATGAAAAATTATATGCCAGAATTAAATGGCAAAAATTGGGTAACATAGAAGAAATTGATAAAGTCCTACAAATATGTAACCTACCAAAACTAAAGCAGGAAGATATAGAAAATTTGAATCAACAGATTACCATCAGGGAGATTGAATCTCTAATCAAAAACCTCCCAGTGAACAAAATTCCAGGACAAGAGGGCTTCATAGGTGAATTCCACCAAACATTTGAATACATAATCTTGCCAAACTATTCCAAAAAATGGAAAGGGAAGGAAAACTTCCAAACTGATTCTATGAAAATAGCAGATAAAGACACCACAAAAACAAACAAACAAAAAAACCTACAGGACAATATCCCTGATGAACAAAGATACAAAAATCCTCTAAAAAAAATACTAGCAAATCAAATCCAACAATACATTTAAAAAAAAACATACACCACAGTCAAGTGTGATTTGATTCTGGCATGCGAGGATGATTCAATATTTGCAAATCGGTCAATAATAAGAAAAAGGATAGAACCATATGATCATTTCAATAGATACAGAAAACTCACGTGACAAAGTACAATATCCATTCCTGATAAAATCCCTCAATGAAGTAGGTTAGAGGGATAACATAATAAAGGCCTAATATGAAAAACCCACAGCAAACATCACACTCAATGGAGAAAACTGAGAGCTTTACCCCTAAGGTCAGGAACAAGACAAGGATGTTCGTTCTCACCACTCTTATTCAGCATAGTACAGGAAGTCCCAGCCACAGAGATCATACAACAAAAGAAATAAAAAGCATCCATTTTGGCAAGGAAGAAGTGAAATTTTCACTATTTGTAGATGACATGATATTCTATATAGAAAACCCAAAAAATTCTACCAAAAAACTACTAGAAATAATAAGTGAATTCAGTAAAATTGCAAAATGCAAAATCAACATTCAGAAATCTGTTGCATTTATGTATACTAATAATGAAGAAATAGAAAGAGCAATTAACACAACAATCCCATTTGCAATTGCACCGAAAATAATAAGATACCTAGGAATAAATCTACTTAAAGAGGCGAAAGACCTGTACTCTGAAAAGTATAAAACAGTGATGAAAGAAATTGAAAGTAACACACAGAAATGGAAAGATAGTCCAGGTTCATGTTTGGGAAGAACAAATATTGTTAAAATGTTTATACTACCCAAAGTGATCTACACATTCAATGCAATTCTTACCAAAATACCAAGAGCATTTTTCACAGAACTAGAAGAAACTATCCTAAAATTTGTTTGGAACCATAAAAGACCCTGAATAGCCAAAGCAAAAAAAATCAAAGTCGAAGACATCAAATCAAGCACTTCAAGTACTAAAAAACAGTATAGTATTGGCACACAAATAGACACATAACATCAATGGAACAGAATAGATAATCCATAAATAAGCCCACAATTATATGATCAGTTAATCTTTTCCAAAGCAGAAAGAATATCCAATGCAAAAGAGAGAGAGAGAGTCTCTTCAATAAATGGTGTTGGGAAAACTGGACAGCAACATGCAAAAGAATGAAACTAGACCACTTTCTTACATCATACACAAAGATAAATTCAACATGGATCAAAGACGTAAATGTAAGACCTGAAACCAAAAATTTCCTGTAAGATGATATAGGAAAGTAACTTCTTTGACAATGGCCATAGCAACTTTTTTCTAGATATGTCTCCTGAAGCAAAGGAAACAAAATAAAAATAAACTGAATATATAAAAATAAAAAAACTTCTGCACAGAGAAGGAAACAATCAACAAAAGAAAAGGCAACCTATAGAACGGGCGAAAATATGCAAATGGCACACTTAATAAAGGGTTAGTATCCAAAAAATATAAAGAATTATAGGGGCGCCTGGGTGGCTCAGTCGGTTAAGCATCTGGCTTCGGCTCAGGTCATGATCTCATGGTTTGTGGGTTCGAGCCCTGCATCGGGCTCTGTGCTGACAGCTAGCTCAGAGCCTGGAGCCTGCTTCAGATTCTGTCTCCCTCTCTCTCTGACCCTCCCCGCTCATGCTCTGTCTCTCTCTGTCTCAAAAATAAACAAAACATTTAAAAAATTTAAAAAAAGAATTTATAAAACTCGACGGCCCAAAAAACAAATAATCCAACAGGCATTAAAAATGGGCAGAAGACATAGTCATTTCTCCAAAGATGACATCCAAATGGTCAAAAGAAACATGAAAAGATGCTCATTATCACTTACTATCAGGGAAATACAAATCGAAACTACATAAGATATCACCTCACACCTGTAAGAATGGCTAAAATGAACAATACAAGAAACAACAATTGATAGTGAGGATGTGGAAAATAAAGAACACTCATGTACCGTTGGTAGGAATGTAAACTGGTGCAGCCACTGTGGAAAATAGTGTGCAGTTTCCTCAAGAAATTAAAACTAGAACGACCCTACATTCCAGCAATTTCATACTGGGTATTTACTCAAAGAATACAAAAACACTAAACCAAAGGGATACGTGCACCGCTGTGTTTCTGGCAGCACTATTTACAATGGCCAAGATATGGAAGCAGCCCAAGTGTCCACCAATTGAAGAATAGATAAAAAGAAGTGTGTGTGTGTGTGTGTGTGTGTGTGTGTGTTAGAACATTTCTCAGCCATAAAAAAAAATTAATAAAAATTTGCCATTTGCAATGACATGGATAAAGCTAGAGAGTAAGTGAAATAAGTTGGTCAAAGAAAGACAAATACCATATGATTTCACTCTTATGTGGAATTTAAGAAACAAAACAAACAAGCAAAGGGAATAAATAAGAGCGAGAGAGACAAATCAAGAAAGAGACTTTTTTTTTTAAACATTTGTTTACTGTTTTGAGAGAGAGAGGCAGATACAGAGGGAGAGAGAATCCCAAGCAGGCTCTATGCTGAAAGAGATGTGGGGCTCTACCTCATGAACCATGAGATCATGACCTGAGCTGAAATTAAGAAGAGTCAGACACTTAACTGACTGAGCCACACAGGCACCTCAAGGAACAGAATCTTCCTTTTAGAGATCAGGCGGATGGTTACCAGAAGGGAGAGGGGTGGGAAGATGAATTAAATAGGGGGTGAGGATTTAAAGAAGCACTTGTCATGATGAACACGGTGTGATGTACGGAACTGTTAAATCACTGTATTGTACACGTGATACCGATATAACACTGTATGTTTAATTAATTAAAATTAATTACTTGAATGGACTTCAGAGGCCAGAAGGGGGAGCTCTCACATTGTACCACTCCTTGCAGCCCTTTGCAGAACCAACACGAAGAGATTTACCTTGCATTCCCAACAGGAATAAACCTTACTACCCCAGCCAGGAGGAGGAAAGATTTCCTCCTTTTCTGGCCACAGCCTAGCTAATGAGGAACTGTCGCAACTCAGCCAATGAAGAGCCACTACGGTATGGACTTTTAGTTTATAACAACCTTCCCAACTATTCCTTTTCTCCATAAAGAAAAGTGTACCTCTCCTTTGTTCTCTGAGCTCATCTACATTTATGCCATAACTCTATGTCCCAGATTGCAATTCTCTTTTATTATCAAATAAACCCATTGTTCTGGTACAATAACTGGTAGGGTTTTATTATTGTTGTTAAGGCTAACATTACTTAGTGATCAGAACCAACATCCACAGAAGACCCTGCAATGACTGCAGGGCCGGTAAGCAAATAGGTACAGAACCCACAACGCTGAGTGGGTTTTCTCACTGACTCTGGGGTTTGATGGTAAAATTTCTCCTGGATTTCAAGTTCCGTGCCTTGTTCCGAGCTCTCCAGGCTTTATTCGGCACCTATCTTAAGGTCTTGGTTGTGTTGATGTTGTTTTTATCTCTGAGAGTGCTTGTTTGGAGTTTGGATGGACTCCTTTTCAGAATCAGACTGTTCCTGATGGAATTGTGCTAGCCTTCAGTCTCATTCCTGCTGGGCATCAGACTGTTCCTACCAGAACCGTGCTAGCCTTCTTTTCGACACTAGACGATTCCTCTTAGAACTGTGCCAGTTTGAATTGTGTTGACCTTCAGTTTGAATCCTTTTTGGAAATAGACTCTTCCTGTTGCAGCTGTGCCTGTTGGAACTGCACGGGCCATCGGCCCAATTCCTGCGGGGGATCGGACTGTCCCTACTGGTACTATGCTGGCCTTTGTTCTGATTCTTTCTGGAACGAGGTTCCTGGTTGCTCCTGGAGAATCTCTAAGAAATGGGATCCTAGTCATGAAAATCCCTTGAAGACACTCCACCCTACTGGAACTTTAGCTGGTTTTATGTTTAAAATCTATGGGCCCTCTGCATGTGCATTTATAAATGGACTGACTTAACCAAAAGTAATTTAGCACTTCAATGGCCATAATGCAGAACTTTCAATCTCCCCAAACTTGTTTTACTCAAAATGAAATTAGAAAGCCATGGTTCCTTCAAAGAAAAGGAAAAAAAAAAAAAGTATATTGAATGGGATTTTAAAGGGTACCTCAAGGCTTCCAGACATTCAGAATTCTAAGTTTGCCTCTTTGCAAAGGAGTATTTCTAAATTAACTGATGGAAACAATTGAAAGAAGTCAAATGGATTCTGAGGCTTTCCCCCCTCCCACATTCTTCTTTGCAGACTTGGGGCAGCCACCTCATGCCCAGGCCCCACTTCTGCCACCATTTTCCTCTATTTTCTGTACTTTACTTACCTTCTTCTTTGAATTTCTCTTCAGTCCCTCCTCTCCTAAACCTTTTAAGCCTAATTTTTAAAGTTAAGTCTTCTGATGATCCAAGTAAACCTCAGGTTTCTTATGTTTGATATACTAATTATGAATTGTGAGCTATAGTTGTAGTTTCCTAACGTGACTGAGGATGCCTATACGTTTGCTAAAGAATTTAGCATGATTATTCATAATTATCAACCTGGTTTCTCAGATGTATATCAGTTAGTCCACATGTTTGTTGGAGAGGACTAGACTGAACACTGGATGAAACTAGCCAGAAGGGGATTTAAAAAAAACAAACTTCTAATTTTTGGTAAGAGGCTAGAACATTCACTGGAAAACTCTTCTAAGCAATTACAATAGCTTTTCCTAATCCTGTTGATTAGAACAAAATTCAGGCTTGCACACGAAAGCCTGATGAATCTGTTCATGATTATTACACTCAACTCTAAATTGTCTTTAAATAAAATTCGAATCTTCTTTTAGATGTTGAATCCACCCAGGTAGCATTTAACTCTGTTTATCAGTGGGTTGGACCTTTCTCTTTTACTTAAGAGGAGCAGGATGGAATGGGAATTAGCCCACTCCAAATATAGTTAATATGGCAAACCAACTCACTCACACCCCAACATGAATCAGCTAGAAGAAAGATTGCTAAAATTCTCAATGTTCAACTCCAGCAAATGAAGACCCCGAAACAAAACCAAAGCCTTCTACTTTGTGCTATTATTGAATTAAAAAAAGAAAGAGATTGTTACAAATTTAAATGTTCCATGCATCCTCATCTCTCTAGCCAGTCTTTTCAAAGCCCTCCAAATTGCCAATGGCATGGTTCCAAGGAGATACAGGAGCTCTTCCCAACCCTCCCTCTTAATCAGCTCAGAAAAGCCACTCTTCAGATTGAGAATTAATCTCTCTCTGTCCTTATTGATACTGGACACTCTTGGTGCTTAACCCCCCTGATATAAAGCAGCCCTTATCTTGGAGCACTAAAACAGTTCAAATACTGGGGGGGTGTCTAATAAACTTCAATATTTTCCTGCCTCTGAACACATTCTCTTTTATCAAGGCCCTTTGAGAGACACCCATCCTTTTTTCTCCTTTATTCTCCTGTCCCTATTCATTTACTGTGCCAAGATTTCTTATAAAAGTATCATAGCAGAATCTTTCCCAAAAGGGGGAAATTATTCCAGAATTTGACAGTTGTAAACAAAATAGCCAACTAAGGGAATTAAATGGCCATTTGACATCTTTTGTTTGTTCTGTCTCTGACAGCACTATTGGTGAGTCTGGGGACACTGATCATTTATTCTTATTAGATCTGATATCATCCGCTTTATGCAAAAAAATCCTCGACTGATATTGGCAGAATCTACACTGCATCTCCCATCAGGATTCATATAGATCCTTGAAAGACTCCTCCCATAATAATCAATACCTTATAAATAAAGAAGTCCTTCAAGGCATCAAAGCCATTATAAAAGATTATGAAGTTCAAGGTCTAATTATCCCCTCCAATGGTCCCTGCAACACCTTTGTTTTACCTGTGAGAAAATCCAATGGCCATGGATAGGGGTTTCTCCAAGACCTCTGAGCAATAAATACAAATAACCACAGTTGTCTCTCAGTACTCTAATGTTCCTAAACCCCAAGTGCTAACATCCATTCCTACTGAGAGCAAACTCTTCACTATAATTGACTTATGCAGTACATTTTTAGTATTCCAGTTGATAAAGAGAACCAATATATTTTTTTTCTTTTACTTGGAAAGAACAGAAATACACCTGGACAGTAATGCCTCAGGGATTCACAGAGAGTCCTTGCCACTTTTATAAATCTTAAAAGCAGATTTAGATAATACAAAATTTTCTACAGGCTCTAATTTATTATGATATACACATGATTTGCCTCTGCTCCCCCTCTTCAAACTGTAAGGACAAAGTCCGACCTAACAGACTCCTTGACAGAGGTCCCCCTCTAAACTAGAAGGTCTAAGGGTCAGTCTCTCTGGAACTATTAGGCAGTTACACATTGCCTAGAGCAGGAAACTACTTTGCAATATCCAATCAGGAAAGGCCAGCTACCTCTCCCCACATTCCTAAGGGTGAGACCTGCAGATGGGAACTTTAGATAGGACCGTGTTACCGAATGTTAAAGTTAACCTGATAGTCACCAAACAAGACCCTCAACTCAAACTGTAATTGGTTAATTTCAAAGATACCCTAAATGGTGTAATTGGGTCCTGCCAAAAGTAATGAACACTCTGGACGATGTGCATTGTTAAAGTTGCTGCCAATGCTGTTATACAATAATGATTGGATGTCACAATTTCTTGTAACTTCCCCTTCCTAAACCCCATAAAAACCCTACTCGGCCCTTGTTCAGGGCTCTCAGCACAGATCCACTGTGTTGGTGAAGGCTGTGAGACCGAACTTAGGCCCGGCGAGCCTAAGCCATCATAAAACTGCCCTTTGCTTTTGCATGCGTGACTCGGTCTCGCTGGTGGTCTCTGGTTTTTGGGGGTGATACTGAAATCTTGGGCATTACAAAATCTCACCACAGAAAATCTCTTGTCCTTAAAGGACATAAAATCTCTAAAGAAAGATCATAGTTTACTCAGGCTCAGATGAGGTATTTAGGGAATTGGATCTCAAAACAAGGACTACATTTAGATCCAGAAGAAACTCCTTGCAACTACTTAATACTGACAGGTTACATTTTCAATCCCAATGAAAATTTACAGGTAACTCCTCTAACCAATGCACCTTGTTCATGGTTTACTGATGGTTCTAATTTAAAGGATAAACATGGTAAAATACAGCAACTCTCTCTGAGGTCATTGCAGTCAGCGCCTTTCCCGTTGGCTATGTCAACTGAATTAGACACCCTTACTCATGCTTATACTTTAGCCAAGGACAAAATCACAAACATTTATCCTGATGGTCAGTATGTCTCTGGAGTAGCTCATGATTTTCAAATATTATGCAAATAATTAGATTTCCTTACCACCAATGAGGATAAGATTTAAAATGGCTCCTATATCCAAAATGTATTAGATCCCATACTTTTGCCGTGGCTCTGGCTGTTATTAAGGTTCCTGGGTATTCCAGACTCAACTCATAGATGCCAACAGAAGCCACCTCACTGATAGAGCCACCAAAAATGCTGCTCATAAGCAGACCAATAGCCAAATATCTGTCATGTTTCAAAAGGATGTTCTCTTAAATGGTAAATTTTGGGAAATTTGACCAGAAAAATATTGGGGAAACATGACCACAGAAAAGGATACACAATATTGGGAATTTATTAATTATTGGATTGATTAAGGAGAGAGAGAGAGAGAGAGAGAGAGAGAACTCTGGTTTCAGCCAAATAACAATCTGGTCATTCCAGTAATTCTAGAATTCCTAATACCTGCAATTGTAACATGAATTAAGTCATTGGTGTACTGACAAAATGACAGCATTCATGGATCCATATTGGTGGATAACAGTTAATAAGACCACAAGAAGTGCCTACCTAACTTGTACCCCTTGTCCAAAGTATAATCCAGGAAAAGGTGTTCATGTAGATGGATTTCGTACAACTTCTCCATCTCATAGTTTGTATGTTTTGTCACTGGATCAAAGCTTTCCCTTTGTAAATAGGCTGACATCTCTTCCGTGGCTAAAAGTCTATTAGAAAAGATTATCCCTACCTGGGGAAACCCTCTAAAACTTGTTGATCAGGGCACCCATTTTACCAGTCAGGGGCTTTGACAAGTTTGTGCTGTTTGGCCGGTTTTATAACACTTTCATTGTGGAGTGATAAAGGTATCTTTTGTTACATTGCTGAGGTGACTTTGGAAAGCACCTAAGGATGGAGGCTGATTGCCAGTAGAGCAAACAATGTAATTGAAAATTTTAGTCACACCCTCCACCTCCAACTTCCTGGAGGGGAGAGGAGCTGGGGGTTAAATCAATCACCAAAAGGACCTATGATCTAATCAATTGTGCCTGTGTAGAAAAGCCTCCATAAAAAGCCAAGGGGATAGGGTTTTGAGAGTTTCTGGTTGGTGAATAGATAGAGATTTAGGGACAGTGGCAGTTGGGGGGGGGGCATAGAAACTCTAACCTTTTCCCACACATTGCCTCCTGCATCTCTCTCTTATGGCTATTTCTCATTATTTTTGTTTTATAATAAACTGACAATCTAGTAAGTAAAATGTTTCTGAGTTCTTTAAGCTGCTCTAGTAAATTAACCCAATTAGAAGGGGGTCATTGAAACCTGCAGTCTATAGTCTGTTGGTCAGAAGTACAAGTCATAACCTAAGCTTACAATTGGTGTCTGAAGTGACAGTGTAGGGACAGTCTTGTAGGACTGAATCCTTAATCTGTGGAATCTGATGCTATCTCCAGATAGATAGTGTCAAAATTAAGTTGAATTGTAGGGCACACAGCTGGTGTTGAAGAATTACTCATTTGTGGGGAAATCATCACAAAAAGCCTCATTACAATTGGGACCTTCAGAACCATTTAGGCTGTACTTTAAAAATAATTAAACAACACATTTAATAATCTTTTCAAATCAAGGTAAAAGACAATATGCTTGCAATCTTTCACCAGAATGATTTGTGCCTGCCTCGGTAATGGAAATCATGAACGCAGATCCACACAGCTTAATTTCCACATTTGGGGGGGAGGGAGGAAAGGAGGTTCCCTGCTCTTTATTTGATTAAACAAGAAAATCCTAACTGAAAATTGTAAGTCAACAGGATAGCATCATGTGTTGATAGTGTGTATATTTCTATGTATTCAGATAAAATGGAAACCCTAAGTTATGGAGAAGTCCTCAGATTATTTTCAGAGTTTTCTTAGGCTTTAAGACAATGAGGATTCCAAAGAGGAGAGCTTGGATGCTGAAATTCAAGGATAGTAGCAAATAGATTCCTAGTCTTGTCTGTGATTGCATTTGACCAGAGACTCTATGCTGTGCTGCACCATTAATATATGTTTTAAAGTATGTCTAACAATACATTGCTTGTTTGTCATTCTTTGATGAGTAAAGAACATCTTGGAATCAGGGGGAAAGTTTGTAACACAATTTGGTCTTAAGAAATCCCAATAGCTTTTCCTTAATATTTAAAATTGTGCTATTTTGGCCCTAAAGGGACAGGTCAGGTCTATTTAAGATGTGGAACAAATATATTGCTAAGATGTGACGCTTGGAAAAAACACTTGAAATTTTAAAACTGGACTTATAGTTATCAACTGAGTCAGGTAAAATCCTTTAAACCTCATTAATATTTTTAAATCCCATATGATTGCAATGGAATACTACTCACCAATAAAAAGGAATGAAGTATTGATACCCACAATAATATGGATGAATCTCAAAATAATTATCCTGAGTGAAAGAAGCCTAACAAAGAATAGCAAATACTTTTTGATTGGATTTGTAGAAAATCTTTTCAAAATGAAAATTATATATATAGTAACAGAATGAAATGAAAATTATTATATATATATATATATATGTATATGTATATATATATATATATATATATATATATATATATATATATATATATAGTAACAGAAAGATCCAGTGGTTGCCTGAGGTTGGAGGAGAGAGGGATTAAAAAGAGGCACAAGGTGGGAAAATTGGATATCCACAACTAAAAAAGTAAAGCTAGGGCAGCTTGGTGGCTCAGTTGGTTAAGTATCCCACTTAATTTTGGCTCAGGTCATGATCTCACGGTTGGTGAGATAGAACCCCATGTCAAACTCCATTCTGACAGTGCAGAGCCTGCTTGGAATTCTCTCTCCCTCTTTCTCTACCCCTCCTCTGCTCATTTATGTTCTCTCTCGCTCTTTCAAAATAAATAAATAAATATTTTTTAAGTAAAAATAAAAATAAATGAGTCAAGCGGGACCATTACCATAGAACATGTACAAAAACTAACTCAAAATGGCTCAAAGACTTAATGTGATAGCTAAGCTATAAAACCCTTAGAAAAATAGGAGAACTTGGATTCCAGAAAAATTTATTAAATTGGATTTGGCAATAAAGTACAGATGGCAAGAGAAAAAATATATAAATTGAATTACATCAAAATTAATTCTGTGCATTAAAGAACACAATCAACAGAGTGAAAACATGTAAGAAGTGAAATATTTGCGAATCATATATCTGATAAGGGTTAATATCCACAATACATAAAGAACTCCTATAATTCCACAGTAACCATCACAACAATTTTTATTGGACAAAATATATATAAATACAGTCTCCAAAGTTATACAAATGGCTAACAAACACATGAAAAGATGCTCAACATTACTAATCATTCAGGAACTGCAAATCAAAACCACAATGAAATACCATCTCACATCCATTAAGATAAATATTTTTAATAGAAAATAACAAGTTAAAAAATTTTTAATGTTTATTTTTGAGAGATACAGACAGAGTGTGAGCGGTGAAGGGGCAGAGAGAGAGGCAGGCACAAAATCTGAAACAGGCTCCAGGCTCTAAGCTGTCAGCACAGAGGCTGATATGGGGCTCGAACTCAGGAATGGAGAGATTATGACCTAAGCTGAAGTTGGACACTCAACCCACTGAGCCATCCAGGAGCCCTGAAAATAACAAGTTTTTATAAGTCAGTCAGAGAAGGACAGATATCATATGTTTTCACCCATATGTAGATCATGAGAAACTAACAGAAGACCATGGGGGAAGGGAAGGGGAAAAAATAGTTACAAACAGAGGGAAGGAGGCAAACCACAAGAGACTCTTAAATACAAAGAACAAACTGAAGGTGGATGGGGAGTGGGGGAGAGAGGGAAATGGGTGATGGATTTTGAGGAGAGCACTTGTTGGGATGAGCGCTGAGTGTTGTATGTAAGCCAATTTGACAATAAATTATATTAAAATAATAATAATAATTTAAAAAATAACAAGCTTTGGAAAGGATATGGAAAATTTGGAACCCATGGGAACTATTAATGAAAATGTAAAATGGTGCAGCTTCTATGGAAATCAGTTTAATGGTTCCTCAAATAATTAAAAATAGAATTACCAAAGTCAGGCAGAGAAGGACAGATACCATGTTTTCACTTATAAGTGGAACAGGAGAAACTTAACAGAGGACTATGGGGGAGGGGAAGAGGAAAAATAGTTGGGGAGAGGGAGGCAGGCAAACCATGAGAGACTCTTGAATACTGAGAACAAATTGAGGACTGATGAGGGTGCAGGGGAGGGGAAGGGGGTGATGGACATGAAGGAGGGCACTTGTTGAGATGAGCACTGGTGTTATATGAAAACGAACTTGACAGTAAACTATAAAAGAAAAATAAATAAATAAACATAAAAAATAGAATTACCATATGACATAGCAATTCTACTTCTGGCAATGTACCTCAAAGGTATTGAAAGCAGAATCTTAAAGGAATATTTGCACATTCACATTCATAGTGATATTATTTGCAATAGCCAAAAGATAGAAGCAGCCCTAGTGTCCATCAATGGATAAATAAAAAAGACAAACACTCTTATGATTCCACTTCGGTGGGGTACCTAAGATAGTAAAATTTATAGAGACACTAAGTAGGATGGTGGTTATCAAGAGCTGGGAGTAGACTGAAATAGGGAGTTTTTGTTTGATGGATATAGAGGTTCACTTTTGCAAGATGAAGAGTTCTGGAGAAGGATGGGAGGGATGGTTGCACAAAAATGGGAATGCTTGACACTACTGAAGTAAACACTTAAAATGATTAGGTGATAAATTTCATCTTTATATGTGTTTTACCACAATTTAAAATAAAAATAAAAATTCAAAGGATTGTATTTCTCCTTGACATTACTTTAGTGTTAAAGGAGTCTTCTGCATACTATTTCTCCATACAGCCCGGCAAAGACAAGCAGCAGGTGACCATGATTTGATCAGAGTTAAAATTTTCTCTCTCTCCTTCAGCACTTAATCAAGGTTAAAAGGTGTATTGTTACAAACTGCACCATCCTAAACAAATAAAATATATGTAGACCGACCTCTTTAGGGAAATGCTCCATCGGCAGTGATCCCACCCAGGTTTCTGCTACTCACAGTGGCAGTTACTTGGGTTTTTATCAATAAACAAACGTTCATCAAGCACATCTTTCTCATGTATGCACTGCAAAAAGCCTAGGGCTGATTCAGAATTACCACATCGATGACTTAATCCAAGTATAAAGTGATGTGTTTACTCTGCCACACATGAGTTAGTCATTGCTATTCCACTGCATACTTGCGACATTATACAATGCCCACGCTGTTCTTGATAAGGGGATTTTGGCCACAGCTTATTCTTGAAGCATAACATTTGCCAGATGCTTTGGGTAGCTGCCCAATAATCCTCAGTCCTGCTACTTCTTCCTGGCTAGCACAATCACCCATCTCTATTATTAAGCGGGTTCTGGGGTGCCTGGGTGGCTCAATTCGTTGAGTGTCCAACTTTGGCTCGGGTCATGATCTCACAGTTTCTAAGTTCTAGCCCCTCATTGGATCGGGCTCTCTGCTGTCAGTGCAGAACCTCCTTTGGATCCTATGTCTCCCTCTCTTTCTGCCTCTTGCCTGCTCTCTCTGTCCTTCTCTCTCTCTCTGTGCCTCTCTCGAGTAAATAAACATTTAAAAATAATAAAATTAAATTAAATTAAATTTAAAAAAACCGGTGCTCACTTTCTCAGTGCTCCATGTAATCAGGGGGTGAAACTTATGAATCATGGTCCACAGGACCTAAGGGGAAATCTGAGAATCTATGGGAAAGATTTATCTCTCTAATAATAAAGATGTGAGGAGAAACTGTGTTGGTTTGCAACCTAGGGAGTTACCAGGGTAAGTTCTGAAAATGGCCCCTGTGCACAGAGGGCAAGGAGAGACTGAAGGATTAGGTAAGCTATTTCAGATTGGTGGGTAACAGGGTTAATGAGCAAAGGAACTTACAGAGCTTATTTTGCATGGCCACAGGACAAGTAGATCTCCACACCCACCTGCCAGGATTTTTAAAGTATATATACAGGTCTTGAACTCTCTGGCTCCACTGGCTGGAACACCATTTCTGGCACCAACATGCCTCCAAATACCAGTGGATTATAGGTTGTTGGGATATGAGTTTCTTCTTTGAATTAAGTTTTTTTTACATCAATCATCCTCTCTCTGCTTTCTGATCATAAGAATTATGCATGTTGATGGTATTCTTTTTTTAAATTTTTTAATGTTTTTTATTTATTTTTGAGACAGAGAGAGACAGAGCAGGAGTGGGAGGGGCAGAGAGAGAGGGAGACAC
>PISW01015069.1:0-17125 GCA_004023785.1 Mungos mungo | reverse complement strand
GAGTTCTTTCGTTTCGTCATTTTGGCTAGCTTTCTGTCTCTTGTCAGTTTTAAAAGCTCGTTCTGCACTGTGCTATTATTAGTATTCCTCTATAGAAGTAGGCTCTTGGAGTGTCTAGGGTCTGTCGTTTCAGGAGATTTTTTTTTTTTTAAATGCTGTCTCTCGATTTCTCTTGTCGTGCCTCTGATTAATTTATTCCTTACTCAGCGATATTTGGGGTTTTCCACTATGTGTGCTTTGGGTTGTTTCTTGAGGTAGCCCTGAAAAGGAAAACAGACAGACAAACACACAGAGAAGACAAGCACACAAATGTACTGATAAAGAAGCAAACCTAAGGGGGAAAGAAAAAAAGGGAACAGGAAAGAAAAGAGAGGAGAAAAAAGAAGAAAAGGAAAAAAAAAGGAAGAGGAAAAAACAAAAGGGGAAAGAAAGAAAAAAAAGCAGTCGGGGATTGGGGGGGACAGCGACAGTCAGAGATAAAGGACAGTCTGAGAGCTTAAAACCTGCAGTGGGGGTTGGGGGAGATAAGGATGGATTAAAGGAAAACTGTCTGGATGGTAAAAGTTGATCTAAACACAGCAGTGCCTAATTGTTGGTCTTTCCCAGATTCCAGCGGGAAAGGGAGAAAGGAAGGAAGTAGGAAGATAGTAAAGAGAAGACAGGGGACAATTAAAAATTAAAAATATTAAGAGAAAAAAAACCACTTAACGGTAATAAGCCCAAGGACAGCAGCTCTCCAGCGCGGATGGGCGTGGCTTGGTGCAGGTGGGTCGGGTCCCAAGGGCTGCTCTCTGAGGCCCCGCCTTGGTGGATGCGAGGAGAAGAATGGCGAGGGGCGCCCCAAGTCCCCCTCAGACCATGCGCTCCAGCCACTCTCTGGAGTCCAACCTTCTTGTGCCTCGGGCGGATCTAATTGTTTCTGTTTCCCAAGTTCCGCCCGGTTCTAAGTCCTCGCCCGCACCCTCAATATTGCCACCACAGTTACAATCGTCCGCAGGTGGGCAGCTTTCTGGTCGGGGCGGATAGGGGGGTTGTGAAGTCAGAGTTCTCCCCTGGCTCCGCCTGAAGTCCTGAGCTGCCTGGTCCGGCTGAATGCCCCCGCTGAAGGGACGGGTCTCTCTCTCAGCGCTCAGCAGCCCTCGGTCCTGGGGGCTGAATCCTCTGCAGGGATTGCGCTGTGAGTGATTCAGTCTCTACTTCTCTTCCCCTGGTCTCTCCCCTGCCTTGCCCGGCGGTACCGCGCGTGGCTGTGAAGGTCCCTGCGCCTCTGGATACCCGGCGCCCTGCGTGAGCGACTGTCGGGGAATCTGTGCGCCTCCGGGCTCTCTCTGGGCCGCCCCGCACTGTGCCGATCCCCGCTGACCTGTGCGCCTCCGGTCTCCCGCCGCCCCGCCCGGCTAGGAGCGGTGCGCCTGGGGACTCGCGGGTTTCAGCGGGCCCAGCGCCCAGCCTCGGGGCGCTGGGCGCTTTGTCTCCGGAGCCGGCGCTCCCTCCCCTAAAGTCTCCGGTCCCCGTTCGCACTCACTCACTCAGGCAACCGTGAGACTGCTGTCGGTAAGGGGTCTGTTCGCACACCTCCGTTCTCGGAGATCAGAGAGCTGTGGCTTTTTAATTCTTCTCAGTCTGATAATTGTGGGTGGACGGAGGTAATGGGGCTCCTTACTTCTCCGCCATCTTGCCGCTCTCCGGTGGAATGTGGGTTCTTTACCCTACATATTTTTCTTTGGAAAGCATGCAAGGGCCATTATCTCACTGGTTTTCTCCTCCCCTGGCCAGGAGGACTAATTCTTGTGTTCTGTGGCTTAATTTTGTTTTTCGTGTTGGTTTATTTTGTTTGGACTAGCGCCATGGGGCAATCTACTTCCAATCCCCTAGACCTAGTTCTGACTCATTTTGAAGAGGTTAAAACTCAAGCCCACAATCTATCGATAGAGGTCAAGAAGGAAAAGATGGAATAACTCTGTAAATCTTCTGACCTTTACAACTGGAGATCTCAACCTTTAATGTAGGATGGCCACCTGAGGGTACCTTTCACCTCCCCGTCATAGAAGCAATAGAAGAAAGAGTTTTCCAATGTAGGGGGGCCATCCGGATCAGATCCCATACATTGTTGTCTGGAAGGACCTGGTCACTAACCCACCCATTTGGGTGAAATCCTTTCTCTCTCCAGTATCTTCTCAGGTTCTGGTGAATCGAAACCCAGAAGGAGAAAAGCCGAGATGAACTATGGCCTCGCCCTCAGCACCCCCCTACCTGGTTTTGCAGGAAGGAGCGGATGAGGATCTCCTCTTTCCCCCTCCACCTTACTGACCCCCTCCAACTCCCTCTGACCCTGCTCCTAATAATGTCCCATTGCCATTAGTTAAGGATGGGTTTAACTCACTTTGAAATTATAGTTTTGTGACTCTTGTTAAAAACATTGTTGTTCCTTTAATATTTGCTTACCCAGATTAAGAAATCTGTGATATTCAGAAACGTTATAAAGTATTTGTTTGTAATCTAGAGCATTTGTTTTTCTCTCTACTTAAACCGTCTAAAATTTAAAACACAGTGAGTATATATTTTATGGCAATTACAATTGTTTGCATAGGTTCAATAAGGATCTGCTCATTTTGTAGTAGGACAGTCTTTATTCTTGCTGAACTTATGTAAATAATTGGGCCAAGGTTGTTCAAATTGGACTTGTTCCACCAATGCATTAGTCTTGATTTGGCTATCTCTGATAATGAGGTTTTTTTAGAGAGAAAAACTATGTTTCAGTAATGCACTACTATAAATGTAATTCTAGTTCTGAGTGTCTTTAAATATTTGTTGTTGGATCTCAGGCTTGTTAGTCTGTGAGGATGATATTTAAAATGGGGGTCATGCCTTTTCAAGAGACTTAAATGTGGACTTCACAGATAAACAAGAAGTTCAGCCCCTATTAAAGTTTCAGGCATCGGTCTGGAGTTAAGGCCAGCTCTGAAGAACCCTCAACTTGGTGAGGTGATCCAGATCCAGTCGATCAGCTTGAACTAATCCTTAAAAAGACTCTGACTCCAGAGATCTCCAGCCCTGCTCCAGCCACACCCGGAAGCTGGCTGGTCTAGCATGGCAGAAGCCTGAGGAATCATCGGTCCAGTAGCTGTGATTTGCAGCCATCACAAGTGAGGACAAGAACGAGGAGCCAAAAACCAAAATTGTTATACTTTTAACATTTGGCTCTTGTATCATTAATAAGATCATAGCATTTGTCAAAGAGCATGTAAATGGTATTCCGTTAATGGTCTTAAGAAACCAAAACAGTGGTAACATAGCTGACCCAGGATTGGGTCAAGTTACAAGATAGAGGGGGGAATGTAAGGACGCAGGTCTGATTCAGGCTTCCCCTGTACTTACAGAGAAGCCGGCAGCTTCCCCTTTATCATTTGCCCAGGGAGGGAGGGACAACTCTTGGGGTGCCCAATCAGGAGAGGCCAGCTGACACCTTTGACCTTTCTAGGGGCGGGCCTAGTCACACCCTACATAAGGGTCCTGGGCCCACTCTGATTGGTCAATAATCTAAATGTTGTGATTGGCTCCCACACTGCCAGTATTGATCGTGGGGAGGGATTGGAGCGCTGTGCCTGTGTCGTCATTTCCTATAACTCCCCCTTCCCAAACTCATAAAAGCCCTGCCCCACCTTTGTTCGGGGCTCTCTCTCCACGTGGCCAGTAGGTTGGTGGAGTCTGAGAGCCCGAGCTTAAGCCCGTAATAAAACCCTTTGCTTTTGCATGCGTGACTCGGTCTCCCTGGTAGTCTCTTGTCTTTTTTGGGGGCAATATTACAAACTTGGGCATAACAGCTCTGTGCTGACAGCTCAGAGCCTGGAACCTGCTTCCGATTCTGTGTCTGTCTCTCTCTCTGCCCCTCCCCTGCTCACATTCTCTCTCTCAAAAATAAAAACCTTCTAAAAGTTAAAAATAAATACATACATATTGCCACGTAGGCTCCACCTCAAATGTCCCTTCTACTTCCTTCCTCAGTCCAAGTGCCCTGTGACTGTTTTCTCCATCTGGACGGTTAGACCACCTCCATTCAGTATCCTGCCTTTAAGCCACATGCCTGCCAATCTTGACTAGGGCTTGGAATAAAGGCTCAAACATCAGACACACCAAAAGGTGTGTGGCTCCAAAAGGAGAGGGAAATGCTTGTAGATTTCCACTGGGAACCACACGGATGAGGACAGTTGCATTTAAACAGGACTTAACCTTATCACATTTCTGGAACACCTAACCAGGGTGAAATCACATGCCCTTTGTCCAACAAACAATTCTACAGCTACACGTAATCTTTGAGTCTAGCCAATTAAATGAGGGCTGAAAAAGAAGAATAAAAACATGACACATGAAACCTACATAGAAATTCAAAGAAGTAACAAAATTATCAGCTGCCACTCATTTAGTCAAGTGAATAAGGACACATACAAACATTAACATTGCCCGTTTACCAACTGGGCTAATTAGGCACTCTTTCCAACAACAAAGTACTCAGGAAGCACAGAAAAACTTTGTGTCTAGACAGAGATGTGGCAGCTCATGTTGAAAAAACCTCAATCCTTCCCAGAGTTTAGTTCACAGATACACCCGACCATGAATGCCTGGGGTTTATTTTTTGTGTCCTCAGGACCTACCCCATAGCAGGGAGCCAATAAAATAGATGGATTAAGGTGCTCTAGGCCAATCAAAATCATAGAATTTTTCTAGGAACTAGAAGTGATACCAAAATTCCTTTCTACATGGAAATGGGAGATGACAACTGAAAAAAACCGAAGCAGTCCAGCTCTGCCAGATGTAGAACACATCAGACAGCGACAGTTATTAGCACAGTGTGGTGTCGGTGCACATGAACCCCCCCCCACCAAAGCCACGTGTCAATAAAAACAAAGCCAACAAAAAGTCAGAGCAGGTGTGAGACATCTATGTTTAAAAAGAGAGAAGCAATAGAAACCGAAGGGAAAAGTGAAGATTCACTGTGGTGCCTATTTTAGTAAATAACATCCAACCATAACCTGAATCACATCGATGCTTCTTTTCTTCGCCCCAAACGCCATGGTGCTAACTAGTTTCCCACATCAGTCTCATGCCATTGTCCTGCTCTGGGGGTCGTCCCCTCGCCCCGAACCTGCTGCAGCCGTTTCCTGACTAGTCTTTCCCTGGCGTCTTTTCCCCTTCCTCCACAGTCCCAACTCAGCTGCTGCCACAGAGCTCCTCCTAAAGCACCTTCTGCACATAGGGGCTCCCCCAGTTCTACTGCAGTGGTCCTCAGGCCACGACCCCCCAAAACTGGCCCGGAAGCTTTTCTAACAATGGTCTTCCACAGAGGAGCACAGGGCCGACCAGTACTGCCTGTCCCTGAAAGTTGACGTCCACGGTCCTAGGTGTGCGTGTGTTTTAGTCCTGCCATCTTGGGGCTGTGTCAGGGACGTTACACATCTTAGCGTGTCCAAGAAGGTCAAAGCCACGAGAGTAGTGCAAAGGTTCCGAGAGGAGATGAACGCGTATGGTGCAAATTAAGGAAATGACAAGTTTTGCTGTGAGAAATGATGCCTCCACAGATTTTCAATGCACAGCAAACCTGTCTATTTTGGGGAAAGATGGCTGTCAGTTTTTAAATGTTCATTTTGTGTGTGTGAGAGAGAGAGACAGAGACAGAGAGAGAAACAGAGACAGAGAGAGAAAACAAGTTGGAGGGGCGGAGAGAGGAAGAGAATTCCAAGCAGGCTCCAAGCTATCAGCGCATGAGCTGTGGGATCATGACCTGAGCTGAAATCAAGAGCTGGTCACTTAACTGACTGAGTCACCGAGGTGCCCACTGATTTTAAAGCTTTTAGGAACCAACTTACTCTTTTTTTTTTTAATGTTTTTTTATTTATTTTTGATACAGAGAGAGACAGAGCATGAAAGGGGGAGGGTCAGAGAGAGAAGGAGACACAGAACGGGAAGCAGGCTCCAGGCTCTGAGCTAGCTGTCAGCCCAGAGCCTGATGCGGGGCTCGAACCCACGACCGTGAGATCTGACCTGAGCTGAAGCCGGAAGCCCAACCGACCGAGCCACCCAGGCGCCCCGGAACCAACTTACTCTTAAGTTGGAAATGCATCCTGAGGCTTGTGAATTGAAACACCACAGTTGGTCTGGACTTCAGAACATGTTGATCTAGAAACAGCCATGGGTTCACTACCTTCTTGGAAAATAGGAGCTGGGCAGGATTTTTTTCCACTGCGAGCAATCAGATATTGTTGCCTTTCTCCAATAGTCACCAAAAAAACAAAAACATGAAGTTAAAGGATAAAGTTGTTGGTGGGTTAGGCTCCCCCTGAGAATTTTTCTCGTCCGTGGGAATTCTGTACCACCCATCACCTCTACTGTCCTGTTCTCAAGATTATTCAAGCGTCCCAGGTCAGGGGTGGCTTCACTGAGCCCTGAGCACATCTCGGAGACCCCATCCGGTGCTCATACTGTGTCTATCCCAGCACCCACCGCATCTAGTGAAGCAGAAACACGTGCGGTAGTTCCCCATCCCCAGACGGGCACGGGTTCAAGTGGCCAGTCCTGTCTATGCATCGAAAGTCTCCAGTGATTGCGTGAAATCCAAGCTGGCAGACTTACAAATGTTCACACCGACGGGTCATTGCTTAGAATTTCTGTGCAGTCCTGAACATTTATTTGTTTAAACATTTATATTCATTTGAGTACCTTTTTCATTACTCTGCCATTTATGATATAAACTCTTTAGGAATGAGAAATTTGGCCAAGCTATTCAGAAATGACAGGAAACATGCTAATGAAACATTAAAAGAGAGATCAAGCGGACGATTAGACCCCAGGAAGCCACCTAAGAACTGTGAGAAGGACAGAGAGAGACATGTTGGGGCCAATCAGAAGGAGGGGGCCTATGCAAGTAATTAACGAGCTGTAATTCACATGAAATGGCAAGACACCAGAAACATGTCTTACATCCCAGAGAGCTGAGATGGACTTCATATTGTTTTCAGGTCATTGGCTGTAAATAGGCTGTACCTAGTCAAAAGCAGTGCCTTCTATAAACCACAGGGTCGGTTGGGTTTTCTGCTTTATCCTCTGAAACTGTATCAAAGCTGTACCAAGTCATGAATGTGTTCTCTCAGGAGTCCACCACTGTGCTCATTATGGGATGTACCTGAGGATAAGAATGCTAATTTGTTTATCTTGCAACATATAAATAAATCAAGATATGGCATTAATACTTCCTAAGGAAGCCTGCTAGAATAGGTACAACCGGCTGTATTCAGATTATCTGCTCATAGGTCTGTCCCCCCACTCAAGTTCCTAGGAATCCGTTTTTTTTTTAATGTTTATTATTTTTACTACTATTGTTATTATTATTATTTGAGAGAGGGAGAGAGACAGATCACGAGCTGGGGAGGGAAGAGGAAGAAGGAGACACAGAATCTGAAACAGGCTCCAGGCTCCAAGCTGTCAGCACAGAGCGTGATGCGGGACTTGAATTCCCGAACCACGAGATCATGACCTGAGCCAAAGTTGGACATCTCAGTGACTGAGCCCCCCAGGCACCCCAGAATCAGTTATCTTTTTAACCCCATCATTTGACAGGTTTTCAGCAGACATGTGTTGAACTGAACTGGTAATTAAACAGTGAAATTCACAACTGGCAATTAAATAAATAACACACATAGAAAATTTAAAAAGAAATACAAATATGGGACACATTCATTTCAACCTTAGCAGAGAAAACTAAAATAGGTAGATTTTTTACAAGGCAGCATCTAGTGCTATCAGCACAATGGTCAAACAGGACATTCATCACGTCACCCACAGTGCTGTGCAATCCAGCATATGTTACGTGCTGCACTGTAACGCAATGACAGCACTACCGTTTATTTTTTTGTTTTTTTAATGTTTTATTTATTTTTGATACAGAGAGAGACAGAGCATGAGAGGGGGAGGAGCAGAGAGAGAAGGAGACACAGAACTAGAAGCAGGCTCCAGGCTCTGAGCTAGCTGTCAGCACAGAGCCTGATGCGGGGCTCGAACCCACGACCGTGAGATCTGACCTGAGCCGAAGTCGGAGGCTTAACCGACTGAGCCACCCAGGCGCCCCAGCACTACCGTTTAGAAGGCAATTTAGGAGGAGGGCACTTATGGGGAAGAGAACTGGGTGTTATGTGGAAACCAATTTGACAATAAACTATTAAAAAAAAAAAAGAAGGCAATATAGCAATATTATCACTACATAAATAGTAATGTCCTAAAAAGGTCATGATTCCGGATTCCAGAGAAGTCATCAGAAGAAAATTAGAGGAATATCTATGAGCATTAGAATTTGGACCAGCGGTGTCAGACCAAAGTGGAGGCCTAGGTGTCCCACGCACGGATAAAATCCAGCTCAAGCTAGCTGAGCCAGCTGGAAGACAATTGTGAGTCCAGGTTAAAAAAAAAAATGCAAGCTTGAACTCAGGCCACCGAGAGGCAGAGACCAAGTGAGAGACAGCCCAGAGGCAGAGCTGCCAGACGGTGGGGAGAGCCTGGAGGTAAAGACCATGGAGGAGAAAGAGGGGATCGCAGGTCACAGAGTAGGTGTGGTTGTGGCATTCGATGCGCCAGGGCAGGTGTCCACAAACTCTTCCTGCAAAGGGCCAGGCGGTGAACAGCATGGGCTCCGTGGGCCACATGGTCACCGTGGGAGCCGCCTGGCGGTGCCGCTGCACTGCACAGCTGCGAGCCAATACACCGTTTGTACAAACCAGGCAGTGGGCAGGATCCGGCCTACCGGCCAGCGCTGGCTGACCCACAAGCTAAGGAACACAGGGAGAGAAGGCCTATTGGAGGATGTGGTTCATGAGCTGAATTTCAGCAGGACATTTAAGTAGAGAAGTTCAAGACAAAGATCAACCTAGGGAGGAAGAGATGCCAGGACTAGAGACACAAAGTTGAGGAGTACCGGGGCCAGTTGGTTAAGCATCTGACCCTTGATCTTGACTCCGGTCATGATCTTGAGGTCCGTGAGTTTGAGCTCCGAGTCAGATTCTGCACTGACACCATGGAGTGTGCTAGGGATGCTCTCTCTCTCTCTCTCTAATAAACTTAAAAATCATCAGCTGTGTGTTGGCAGGTACGGGGCTAAGATCACCCAGGGATATGGTCTGGAAAGACAGAAAATGAGGGACACCTCCCCGTCCAAGTCCGCAATGGCAATGCGCAATGGCACTTCAGATCGCCGGGGCCCTGGAAAGGGAGGAACGTTATAATCTAACCCCCCTTCACTCAAATCTTTATAAAAAAAGAAGAGACTTGGGGTTCTCATTCCCTTTTCCAAAATAACTAATATTAAAGTTTCAAATTCAAAGGTTATAAAGAAAACTTCCCACTGGGTAGAAAATAAGGCAATGCTCCAATGTTTTTTTCTTTGGAAATATTTTACACTCTAAAATTACATAATGGGGGTATAGCTCAGCAGTAGAGCATTGGACTGCAAAATAATATACCGTATATGTAGAGCACAACGAATAAAGATAAAACAAATGTCCTATCTCCATCTCACGAAGTAGTTCATCATCAACACACCGTAGTCCAACGTTTCATACCGTAAGAATTAGGCTCACAACTAGAGGTCAAAGCAGGCAGCCCAAGGCCGGATAAAGCTTGCAGATATTTTTTCTTTGGCCAACACCCAGCGCTTTCTTTTCCTTTTTCATTCCTAATATGTAAGGATCAATAAACTACACATAAAAATCAGCGTTCCGGAGCGTCCTTAAACATGGGAAGGTGGGGGTTCCTGCAGCCATGTTCACCATGGCAACAGGTGGCAAGAACCGAGAGGGGCAAGCCCGTGCAAGGCCCTCGTGTTGCTACTCCGCACCTCTCCATTGCCTTCCACTTACCCACCCTTCACTTGCCCTTGCACTTGACTTTGTGACCCCTGCTTGCAGAACATCATTGTGGTTTCCAACTTCTTGGAATAAGGAGGACGTTAGTTAAAGTAAAATAAATATAAATAAAAATATAAATAAAAATAAATAAGTTAATAAATAAATAAAATCTCAGATTCTCTCAGTAGGAGCATCGTAACCCCTTATCCATCATTTTGAAATCTAAAACACAAGGATGTTTGGTAACTTATTTCATAACAAAACTTGACCTGAACTAAGATGAAGCTATTTATAATCTTTACATGTTCCACTTAGTGAGAAATACTTTTCTATTTTTACTCTAGAAATATTACCAGACTGAATGAAGGGCTGCGGCCCCAGACGGTGCTGGAGAGATTATATAATAACAGTATACGTACATTTTCCCTTTTCTAAAATCTGAGAAAGTCTGAATTCCAGTCTCATCTGGCCCCTAGGGTTTTGGAAGAAGGACTGTGGGCTTGTCGTACTTCTAACATCGACATGTAAGAAAACAGACGCACACACAGCAGATAGGAGAGGAATCATATTTGTACATGGATCTCTACTTGACTGATTAGTACGGCATCTACCTACACTTGAGAAACAAACAGAATGATCTATGCCAAACATCTGTAGTCTGACGAGAAGGCGTGGGCACATAGAGAGGCTGGGACCCTCTTCTGGAATGTCAGATCCCTCGGGGGCGGGGCTGGCCTGGACACACTGGGGACCACTACCGCAGAGATCACTTCACATCAGCAGAGCATGCCGCCTTCACGTGTAAAACCGACGCCACGAGACCACACGTGACCACGTCTGTTGAGGGATCAATTTTGGCTCGGTGAGCAATGGGCTTTCACTCCCCTATAAACAACCCTGTTTGATGGTCTAGGATTTCACAGTAGGTGAGAGGGTAGGACAAGGCCAGGGAAGCTCAGATCAGAAGAAGCTGCGGGGATGATGGATTCCCTTCCCCCTCTGGTCTATGCAGAGGCTGGATGGGACCCACTCAGACAGAAGTGAAGGCAGGGCGGCCGCCTCCCCTAGAAAAGGCGGAGGAAGTCAGGGTGTGGGACAGGTGAGGGGTGGAGAACGTCACTGCAGGTGGAGTGAGGACACGGTGTGCGATGCTGAACACAGAAAGGGCCATCTCGCGGAAGAGACACAGATGCGTTGTGGCACCCGAGGACTCCCTGGGCACCCATGGGCAGAGATGCCTTTGACTCAACCTTAGACTTCAGGTTGCCCCTAAAAGAACGGGCCACCTGGAGGCAGAGAGCCTGCCACTCCGGGAAAAGGTCCTTAGGGACCTGTGAGCAGGGAGGTCTGCCAGGAACGCCACATAGAAGGGCAAGCCAGGGAGGGGCTTGGGCACAATGAACGGTGCGTGCCCCGCTCAGATGGGCCGGCGCCTGCGCAGCTGCAGCTACTGCGCGTATGAGGGCGGGATGCGGGGCTTCGCTGGGTCCTGGAAGATTTGAGAAGAAGCTGGAAATCCAGGTTGCTGGGCGAAAACTCCCAAGTGTCAAGTAGGGGCCAATGTTCATCATTAATACAGGCACACATAACAAACACCACCCACCTACACCCCGAGGGCAAACAGTGCAGATGATCGGTTTTGATAACTCACGTATCCAGGCTCTCCAAGGACTAGACCACGCTTTCGCACCCTCACCACTCTTGACATCTGGGACCAGATAATTCTGAGCGGCGAGGCTGTCCCGTGCCTTGTAGGCTGGTCAGCAGCATCCCTGGCCTCTATCGCCAGATGCCAGTAGCACCCCACCCCCAAATCAAGTTATGAAAAAACCAAAAATGTCTCCAGCCATTGCCAAATATCCCCGGGGGCCATCCCTGGCAGGAGCCACTGGGCTGGAGCAACATCCAGGATTTGATGGAAGTGTCACACTAACAAGGGGTTTCTTAAATAGTCGCCCGTGTGAGGTGCCGGCTCACAGCTGCTTTGGAGGCAGAACCCTGGTCTCTGGTTAAAGCCAGCGCGGGTTTTAACCAGCCTGATGACCTCTGGGAGTCCTCACTTCCTCCTCATCCACCCGGGAATAAACAACATCACCCCTGGGAGCTACTGTTGAGAAGGCAGTGAGATCATTTACACAAAAGTATCGAGCCGAGCAAGCCACCAAGCACCAAAGACATTTCATAAATGTTAACTCTTCCCTGGTGGCAACTGGCCCACATTCCGGAGTCGGAAACACGCAGGGTCCAGAGTCAGAAGGCCTGGCCCCAAGTCCTGCCCTGGCAACTTGCTGGCTGGCGAAACGTGGCAGGTCATTTGTCCTGTCTCAACCAGAAAGGATGATGAGCACCAGTCGGTGAGACCAAGTCAGGAGGCTCCACACAACACTCAGTAACCCAAACAACACGGGAAGGACTGCTGATCACCCTCGGGGCTTTGAACGACTTCTGTAGGGGAAAGAACACGCTCTTCGAAAAATCCAAGAACCCAGAAGGCAGTAACGTAGGTGTGGGGTGCAGGAGGAAGAAAACGATAATTACAGGAATCTGAACGTCCCCATCCTTTTACACAAGCCATTGTCACGTGGTGACCCACACACCAACTCTGACCAGATGCATTCCTGTTTCGCCCGACTCAGGGTCCCAGCTTGTGTTCAACTTCCATTCAGTGCCATTTAATCTACATGAAAATCCAGATTTTAGGCCTTTCTCCAAAACTCCAAAGCTTGGGTCCCCATTGGGCCCATATTCCTACAGGTCGCGTTGGTGAGACAGGCATCACCAGGAACCCCCAGCCCAACATGGTATAAGTCCCTTCTATCTGAAGGGTCCTCAGCAGCTGCTGGTCATAAGCAGGTGCCAAACTCTTACTCAGGCTCAAAGGCTCACAGGCTCACAGGCACACAGGCACACACGCGTGCGGGCGCGCGCGCGCACACACACACACACACACACACACACACACACACACACACACCCCCTGTAGGTGCAGGCAGCCAGGAATTGCCAAATCCCATCGTGGGAAGCGCTGTCCTCCCAGGACTGGACAGACATGGGGGGGGCGGGGGCCAGGTCAAAGTCGCTCTTCTTTTCTGAGCCTGGACCTCTAAGCTTGGAGTTTGCAACCCTGGCTTCTCTAAAGGCTGCTATCTAGGAGAGCATTTGGGCCTCCAGCGAGCACTGCAATCTTGGCAGAAACCAACAGCCAGAGGGACACTCCCTTCCAGAGCCTCACCTACCTAGTCACCCGGCTAGGCGGTCCCTCAGATTCCTTTTCTCCTGGACGCGGCTCCCTCACAACCAATCCCCTCAAGTTCCTCACCCTGCTCTTTCCCTTCCTCCACCCCCACCCAAACCACCAGCTGCTTCTGCCAGGTTCTCTGCATCAGGGATTTTCAAGAAACCTCTTTCACTGGAGCAGGCCCACAAGAGACCCCACCCTCATTGCCTCCTGCTGGTAGGGACATCCCAATTTTCTTGGGGAGCGGGGCCCTCAGCACTCTCCCATTCTTGGCTCCTGGGGCTTGGGTGGGGTGGACTCCATTCTCATAGCCAGGGAAAGGCACTGAACCCCATCGGATGCCTTCAGAGTCAATCCTGGGGCTCTGGCCACAGTGAAAGGTGTTCTCTGTCCCTCTGAGACTTGAACTGAAGAGGTTGGAAGATGGGGGGAGAGGGAGGGAGGCGGGGGTGGCGCAGGCAGCGGTTCTCCTTGGAGAGACAGCCTACCTGAAGAGTGGAACCCCTGGGTCCAGCCCCGACTGCAGCCATAGATCGCCTTTTTTTTTTTTTTGTCTTTTTTGTTTTCTTTTTTTTACAAACCCTTGTGTCTAGGGCTGACTTTGAATAGATCGCAGCGAGGGAGCTGCTCTGCTACGTATGAAACCCCGACCCAGAAGCAGGTCGTCTATGAATGGTTTAGCACCAGGTTCCCCACAAACGTGCATTGCGTGACGGGCGAGGGGGCGTACCCCTTTCTGGCCACGCCCCGATTCCCGGGACGAGGGCATATATCGCTTTTGGTCTCTTTCGCCACATATGGCCACTCAAATTCTCATCTCTACTTACAGCCAATTCCACAGTTGGGTTTTGTTTCTTTTTCTTTAATTTTAATTTGAGAGAGAGAGAGAGAGGGAGGGAGGGAGGGAGGGAGAGGGAGGGAGGGGCAGAGAAGAGAGAGAGAGAAACAGTCCCAAGCAGACTCCGCACCATCGGCACAGAGCTTCATGTGGGGCTTGATCTCACAAACTGTGACAGGGTGACCTGAGCGGAATTCAAATCGTCACAAGGCTGGACAGGAGGGGGGGTGGGGGGCGGGGGGTGGTGGGAGAAGAAGACTGGACCGGTGTGGTTAGTGGGAGCCCCGACGCGCCCGTGAGGACCCTGCCTTGGAGCAGGTGTAGACATCTCTCTGTGCTCCTAGGTGGATGGGTGCGTGTCGCCATGGACATTGCATCTCCGTTACAAAAAGAAACACTTGTTGCGTGGAAAGTGCCAACTGCAGAGCCCGGTGTGCTCTGGGGGAACCTGGAGGTTCTGGGGGAACCTGGAGGACGAGGCGCGTTTTGCACCTGCTGGGGCCCGCTCGCAGGCACCAGGGGAAGGGGAAGGCTGGGGTCAGCTGCCGCCTAGGCAGGCAGTGGCAGCAGGAGAGGGGCGGGGGTGGGCGGTCATGAGCTGGAGTTGAGTGAGTTGGCTAGGGGACCTGCCCTAGGGGACCCGCCCAGCTGACCCCACAAGGCCTCATTGTGTGCCCATGGCCCGCTGGCCTGGCACAGGCTGCCTCTCAGGGACACTTGGCGGGATCGCCAGACTGTGCTGATCGCTCTGCTCTGCGCCCAGCGCCCCAGGGCAGCTCTGTCAGCCGCAGCCATGTCCCTTAGCCTTGGCGGCCCAGGCCACGGCCTGGAGCCAGCGGGCAGCACCGTGGATTCCTTCCTGGACCACACGTCCGATGCCACCCAAGATGTCCCAACCGAGGGAACACAAGACAGCGGCGAACGAGTCCCCGGCTCGAGGGGAGGAGAGAGGGGACCAAGCACGACCACCTCAGGCTCAGAGCACCTCACACCTCCTCCGAGTCCCGGCACGGATCCCCGAGAGACGTCCGGAGAGCTGGCACATCGCCTCCAGCAGGCCGCCGCTCGGCATCGCCTCGAGCTACGACGCCAGGAGGTCCAACACCACCTTCTCCAACTGAGACACATCCGGCTCCTGGCGCGGACGCTGGAGTCAGCCCTGGAGCGATCCGGCACGGCGTCCCCTCCCCCGGAGGACAACGACCCCGACCGCCCCGCCCTGACAGCCCCGGGCGGACGACACGGACTCTGCCGACCTCCTCTGGGTCCAGCAGGCGATCCACAGACTGGCAGAGGACGTGTTCACACTCAAGGCTCAAGTCCGCTCTCAGCAGCACCGCTCCCAGCCGTCAGCACGGGCAGCCGAGGCGGCCTCTGTCATCCAGGCGCTGCGGGACAGCATTGGAGTCCTGCAAGCAGAACACCTGGAGTCTGCCCGGGTTTCCGTGCTGGAGGACACGGTGAGAGACCTCCATCACAGAGTGTCCTCTGCGCAAGGAGAGCGAGACGCTTGCAGGACAGAACAGGACCGGATCGACGGGGACGACAGAGAGAGGACCCTGGCCCTCGCCCAAGGGAGCCCTGAGCGGGAAGGCGCGGAACCTCCGGCTCCGGCAGGCCCGACTCTGGCTCCAGAGCTCCGGCCTCTCAGAGACGCCTCGGAGGCCGGCGCACAACACTCCGACCCGGCCGGGGCCCAGCAGCGCCTCCCGCCAGCAGGGTCGCGGGAGTCGGGCGCACGGCCCATGGTCTCCCCCAAAGGCCAGCCGCGACACCACCAGAAAAAGGCGAAGGCTTCACTGCCCCTGCTGCTCCAACCAAGAACTCTGGGGGAAAGAAAGCCGGCGGCGGGAGGGCTTTCCAAACAAGAAAGGGGAGCCAGAGAGCCAAATGGTGCCGTTGGACGGGAGGGACTTGTATGCGGACGCTGGCCAGGGGCCCGCAGACCCGCGGCGATGGGCAAGCCCCCCTCCCTGCCGGAGCTCGAGCGCTTCCTGCGAGAGGCCAAGGACATCCTGGCCTCCGCTCTGGAGGAGCAGAAGAAACTGACCCGGCTGGGGACGGAGAGAGAGAGCTGCCTCCGGAACCCCCCCGAGAGACCAGGCAGAGGTTCTTCTGCGGGACTTCGAGGCAGGCCCGCCGGGTCCTCCGGGACTAGGAGCGCTTACAACAGGCCCTGGCGGAGCAGGGAGCCAGCCTGGCGGCCCTGCAGGAGGAGAACGCGCGCCTGCGGGACGCGCTGCAGCGCCTGAGGAGTGAGAGCCCCCCGGCCGAGCCGGCGGCCGACCGGTACGCGCCACACACGATCCAGGAACTGCAGTGGGAGGTGGAAGAGCTCCTGGCCGAACGAGAGAAGCTGGAGGAAGGGGTCGGACAGCAGCTCGTCATCATCGAGGACCAGCGCCAGGGGCAGCTGCGGCTTGCTCCGCTGCCCGCAACAGCAGGACGGGCAGCTGCAGGACCTCGCGGACCAGCAGGAGCACCTGGCCAGGAAGCACGCGCAGCTCCTCGCAGCCAAGGACAAGGAGGTGAAGACTGCATGACACCATCCAGCACACGAAGGCCGAGCGAAGGCCACCCCGCGCGTCCCGAGGCTGCTTCCCGGGCTGTTTCAAGTTCTGGAGGACTCCTTGAGACCGCCGTGACGGAGGGAAAGCCCAGGCTCCGAGGGAGGACTTGGCCCACGGGCGCCCCAGGCACAGTGGCCCCGGGGACGAGGACTCAGCTAGCACCGAGGGTTCTCAAGCCAGAGATGAGACGGTGCTCGAATGAAACCGGGTCGCTGAGCGTGTGTGCCTGATCACAACGTGGCCTCTGGCCAAATGTCCTGCATTTCCTGTTTGGGGTTGAAGTTGAATAAAAATATCCCTGATATTTGGGGGAAAAGTGGCTTTGAATGACTTCAGATGTATCCACCCACTGAAAACAGGGGTCCCTTCTTTGTGTTCCAATCTGTTTTTTATAGTTTGGTGAGTTCTGAGGGAGAGTGAGGGAGGGGCAGAGAGAGCAAGAGAAAGGGAGGGAGAGAGGGAGAGAGGGAGAGAGGGAGAGAGGGAGAGAGGGAGGCGGGAGGGGGCAGGGAGACAGAGGACCTGAAGCAGGCTCTGCCCTGACAGCAGGGAACCTGGGGCGGGGCTCCAACTCCTGAGTTGAGAGGGCCCT